>JAUZND010001237.1:0-13616 GCA_034780555.1 Coelogynopora nodosa | reverse complement strand
AGAGAAGGACAGAGAGGAAGAGAGAGAAGGACAGAGAGGGAGAGAGAAGAGAGAGGGAGAGAGAAGGACAGAGAGGAAGAGAGAGAGAGGTTAGAGAAGGGAGAATACAAAATTACTCACTCCAATTGAATTGCCATAGTTATCGGTTACTTGTATTAATTAATAATTATAAAATTTTAAAATTGGGGTTAGAATTATAAATAAAAGAGAGAAAGAGAATAGACTGAAATATGGGCCACTATAATATCAGATCACTTGATTTCATTGTTATACACAGAAAACTAAAGAAAGTAAATGCTATCCAATGAGTATCGTATCCAGATATTATGTGATTATAATTGAGGGAAAATTTGAATATGGTCCTTCTAGTAAAGCTATCTATCACTTGAAATGTCTGTCACTATTTATTTCATATACAGGAGACTATAACGCTTCTTTCTATACTAATTTAATTCAGTACCTCGTTGCTCATATCTAGCACGTACATAGGGGGTACACTGGCGGACTCTGGGGTCCAAACCAACCCTCCCAACACCGGCAGACGCCCATTTCAGAAGGTTTGACACCACCATCTACAATTATAAGGATAAGGGTCAATGTTGGTACGTCGTTCCTCACAGCTGGAGAGAGCGAGCTGCGAGACTAATTTGAATGGAGTTAACTATTTAGGTTACTCAGTTCAGTGGAACACTTCTTGAGATATTTCTATGTCATAATTAATAGTTTCAATATATGCGTGCGAAGAAGGAGGTTGATACTGGAAATATTTGTTGGAACAAATAAAACTATATTTATAATTTAATTATTGAGAAAGACACGTTGCTTGGCCAATTTAGCACATTTTTGGCAATTAATACGAATTGTTAATTAATTAAAACTAAGTTTGAGTAGAGCATGTTTAATTCCTTCCATAATCTTAGGATAGGGGTTTAAGGTCTTGTCGCCCCTCAGATGTAGACAGACGTTCAGATAAGGTTTCTACAGGAGGAGTGGCTGAGGTAATGTGCCGTGTGACAGGCACGCGGCAGAGGACCCTACCTGGTCCACGTTGAGGTTGTCCTTGGCGGAGGTCTCGAGGAAGCTGCAGTTGTGCGCGTTGGCCAGCTTCCGGCCGTCTTCCGTGGGCACCTGCTTCCGCTCGGGGATGTCGTTCTTGTTGCCGACTGTGGAGGGGAGGGGAGGGATACACAGGAATCGTCCAAGACAAATATATGAATAGAGGGGAAGAGGGGACGGAGGGTAGGGAAGGGAAGTTTGTAAATATTTGCAAATAAAAGAGATATTTTGAGCTTAAACCTTTACGCGTAGAAAACTAAAAACTTCGGATAGTCATATTCAATAAATAATATTTGCTATAGTTTAGAGTTTTTCTAATGAAGAAGAGTGAACCTTGAGGAGTCCTCTAGTTTATTTATGATGGATAAGAAATAACTTTATTTGGTTTTATGTTATTCTTACGGTTTACTTGATAGAATGTTATTTATTTATTTCTATTTTATTTTTTATATTACCATGTCAACAAGCCTCTCTGAGCTAATTTGAGTTTGCTTTTCAGTAGAACAGCTCAGCTCACTCAGTGAAAGTAGATTTCAACTAATATGAACAAGAAACGTTACAAACGGGTTCTCCGTAAAACAGTAACCGCCCTGATTAAACGATACCCTAGTATATAATATAATAATCAATTACAAAGGCTTCGTCGTTTGCTATATATATACATATATATATCGACAGGATGTAATCAAGCTAGCAGCACACACAAACTTGAACGGCAGAAGTTACATTTCTAAATGAGAGTTCACACTGCACACCACCAGGGTAAGGAAGGTGGTGATCAGCTCCGATGAATTTGATATTACAACCAATAATATTAATTAATCAATAGACGCACAAAAGGACAAGCGCACGTGACGACCACTTCAAAGTCAGGTTGAAGAGAGTATTTATTTAATAAAAAGAAATAGATATCGGCGGCAATTGTTATATATTTGATAGACATCACAATGACGATAAGATGATCATAAATAGCTCGACAACTTACTGAAGCTGAACAATGCGGCCATCATAAAGTACGTATGCTTAGATTTAAAAATGTTGACCCCCCCCACCCCATGCGAGCGTATGGTATCACACTTTTCTGTACTAAACAGTAGGCTAATATGCGTATGATTATATTATAATGTTTACTAATTAAGCTCCAACAAATAGCCAAATTATGAAGCTAGTAACTCGTACGTACTGCGTACTTTTAGGGTAAATCATTTTTAAAGCAAAAACTGAATTTGTTATTATTTAGACAGGAGATTAGAAGAAGTTCCTACTATTAATCATGAAGGGAGCAAAGGTGTTACAGTAAAAAAATTAACAAATTGTCTACAAGAAAGATGTCGTGTGTGGAACCTTTTTTAAAAAATTTTTTTTTGCTTCGTAGACTGCCGACAATTTAGTCATTGATATAAAATATTATGAACCGAAATTTAGACAAAATTCCCTACAAAGAAGGCATTTGAACAAATAAAAAAAATAAACAATTTCAGCGGCAGAAAAGTTAATGAATATTTCATTTCCGTTAATTATTTCCTAGCAAATTTGCTAACTCTGTACATACATATATTTTACTTATCTACAAACATGAATGTAAACATGTCCCAGGTCTTACCGAGCATCTTGCCAATATGGGCATCGGCGCAATCAGTCGCCTCCTGCATCCAGCGCTCCACATTTAGGTAGGTGGTCACATTGCAGACATCGTACACCACGATAACCCCGTGGGCCCCTCGGTAGTAACTGTATAGGTGGGGAGGGGGGAGGAATCAACTGCTTGAGGCTGCACAAAAGCGAGGGTCAGCAAATGATTTGAATGCAATGAAATAAGCAAAACAAAGTACGGAGATGTTACGACCTGTTTTATCATTCTTCTGAATCCCTTTGATGGTGCACCTGTGTGTTAAGCAAGTTTATTTACAATCAGAACAGGTCTACATTTTTGTTCAATATTTCATCGGATCAATAATCCAAACATCATTTGTGGCTATTTAGCATCAAATATTAATTTGTTACAAAAAAAATACGCCTACGGTTTCATTAATAAAAAAACCTTTTCAAGCAAAGTTACATTCATTACAGTTGATTAAAATAGTAATCATAAATCAAATAGTGATACTCTGTCGATTGTTTTGTCGTATAGTGCAAGTTTATAAGAAGCATAGTCTTCTTCTCTCTCCTATATCGATTATTCTACATGGGGCATCGTCAATGACGGAGAGTTGATAGTTCTGAGAATGATAGTTCACACAGACTGAGCTTGTGATAAGGTGTGTTCTATCTTCCAGGAGGAATCGAGAAATGCAAACAACTGAATCGAAGACATTAAAAAATACTGCGGTGTGAATACCTATATACATTTTTCTTGTTATTTGATTTAATATTTTTATTGTTGTGATATGAGACCCTACAACTAATTCAGATAGGCCGGCCTACTTTGGTTTATGCAATGTTAGTTGCCTTTGTCTTCTAATTAAGTATTGATTAAATTTAAATTGACCTTTAAATAAAGTATTGATTTATAGCCAGTTTATTATTGGATATGTTTTTATAAGTAAAATTCAAATAAATTCAAATGTTTCATAGAATTAAGACATTTTCAAAATTGAATGAAAATAAGGTTTCCTCAAAGACTAGTAAAACCGGTCCATCGGATAATTAATTAACAATTTCAATGAATTACTTCATTGGATAAACAAAATAAGCGCTATATGAACCCATAAACTTGAAAAAAACTTACTGGATACTTCAAATTGTAATAAAATGCCACCTAAATTACATAAAACAAGACAGATATGTTATGCGTATTCAAGAGAAATTGTTAAGCTAACAATTATTTTTAGTGATCTCTGATGATTAAAACAGACGCATGCCACGGGAAATCAATAAATCGCACTTGATTATATAGCCTAATAGTCTACGCATCAATATACTATGTTATTAGTATGGTCGGAAGTGATCTCGATTTGAAAGGTCATCATGCGGGTCGATAACAGTCAAAACGATGAGAATAGAATAATAAAAAGAAGCTTATTATAGAGATTAGAGTATCACACGACGAACGGGTCAAAATCACTGACAACCGGAGTAAAGTGTCGGTCTATCTACAGTTATAGGCCTACTGTTTTCATATACATGTAAAAGTAGACAAAGTGGAGTTGCTTTGAGAGTCGAACAAGTAGGTAAACTGGGTTTGTCAACAGAACATAAAAACACCTAATTTGTGATAAATAAAGACAAGTAATGGTCCCTTGTGAGGAATGCAAAAGAAAAACCACAATAAAATTTAAACATTATCTTTCACCTTTCATCAAGAAGGCATAACCATGGTGTGAAAATTACAAAAAGTGTTTAACCGATTATTATTAATTTAAATATAATATGTGAAAATGATATGATTAGTATACCTCCGAAGGAACCGATGCAGTTGGATGTTGAACATCGCATCGTATGTAACTAATCACACGGTCTCTCCAGGACTGCTTGATAATAGAAGAGAGATCTCGACTATCGTTTTCTAATATATAGTACGCGTGTATTGTACTGTTATGTGCGCGCGTTTAAGGATCAGTGTGTGTGTGGGTGGCAGATAGGCAGCATTGGATTCATGTAATAAAATACTGGATAAAATACATGCTGGATAACAATTATATGTGATACACCACATGATTTTATGTAGATCTGAACATTTTGGGATATTTCATACATTTTGATAGTGGATCCAATTGCATTGCAATACATATTGAGTCATACCTGAACAGCCCCCCCCCCTTCTATTTAGGTGGGGGGGGTTGCCCCCTTGTACAGGATTGAGTCAGAGCCCAGAGAACTTTACTGCACAGTTATCTTTGATATCGTTTCAGAGATGATTATAAGTCCGTTTCAATTTTATGGTGTTTATTTATATAATATTGCTATCAAGTTACATTTCGAACAAGAAGTTCAATTATTTTCACTGACAAGTGAAACCTACATTTTCGTGTGCCTAGGCCCCTATTTGCAACAAATAAGGGTTGACTAGTATAACGTATGAACTGTTTATACTTCATTATACTTCATATCAAATCGATGAATACACACTTTATGAACAGTACTCAACCGCCAAGGTAATAATAAATCGTGGTAAGACCGACAATAGGGGCGCTGATTAATGCTAACAATTTTAACAATTCACTGTGAATAAGCGACTAATCTAGAAATGTTCAGAACTTATTAATTAAAACCTTCTCCAAATGATTATCATTTTTACCACTTTTCCTAGATCAATTTCCATGACCGCCACCCACCCCCCCCCATCTAGCGATCCCATTGTTAACGGAAGGACAATTAAGTGAAAGCCCAGCACACCCACAAACAGTGAATTACGCACGTGGCGGTGATGGTTCGAAACCGCTCGTGCCCTGCCGTGTCCCAGATCTGGAGCTTGACCCGCTTCCCATCCACAGTGATCGTCTTCACCTTGAAATCGACCCCGATCGTACAGATGTAACTCCCGGTGAACTGATCCTCCGTGTAGCGAATCAGAAGCGAGCTCTTCCCCACCCCTGTCATGTAGAAGAACAGATGTGATCAAGCAGTGTATATACGTAGTGTCATAAGAATAACGCAGATACACATAATAAAAAAACGCTAAATGTGGATGAATAACAAAATAGAATTATAACCTATTTGCTGTCGATATTCGAATTCATTAATAGTTTTCTAATCTTTTATTAATAGTTTGTTTTTTATTTTTTTATTTTGTATTCGCCTATAGTAAATTTGGAAAATTATTATTTAAAACACTATAACAATTTGAAAAATGATCACGTAAAACACATAGTTCATATATAATTTTCCATAATAATGATGATAACATACCAACTCAGATATCAAGTGGAATCACCTATATAGACCGTTTCAACCTATTGTGTCCAGTTGGTATATTCTCAAGAGAAGGCTCTGAGAAGGCTCACAATCTATTCTAAATATATAGTCTAGCAAAGTGTGACATTGTATATACTAAGTTAGCCTGTACTTTACAATTAGCATCAAGATGATATGTTGATATATTCATTGGCTTCATGTGAATTCATTCTACAACGTACAGCAAGGCCTATATATATATATATATATATATATATATATATATATATATAACAAGGAAATGTTCATGTGTCCCATTGATTTGGTCTAGCGACCCTGGGTTCGAATCTGCCCTATACTGACGAGACCCACCAGATCGATTGATATCTGAGTTGGTATATTATCATATAATGACACGCAGAGGTAAATCGCCGATAATCTATACAAAACGCACTATGTCTTAAAACTCTGGGTTTACTGGTTTTAGTTACTCCGCCTAATCCAAAAATACCGGAAAAGTTGTTTGGATTACCGATTCTCACTCATTAGACTCCACAAACAGTAAAAAATACAAGTTTCTAATTTATTTACATATAAATACTATTGTATACCAAGTCACAAAAAAAGACATACAATGAAACATAATTGAATATCAAAATCCTTTTTCAGATTGCAGTGGCGCGAGTAGGCCCCTACCTCTAATTGCTCACTCGCCGAATGGTTGATAGTGAAACAAGAGAGTGCTTATATGTGTTCTAATTTTCAATCTGGTTTACATATTTTTGTATAAACAATAGGCACTCTAGATTAGAAGATAAAAATGTAAAAAGAGTAAATTGATACTTGATATACAGAAATATTTCTGAATTCCATGCTATTTTGACATTACGCAATATAGAAAAAATATCAAGCTTAAGAGAACTATTTTGGGAATTGAAAAGTTGTCTGGATTGAGCGAAGTAAACTGTATAAATATTTATAATTATACAGCTAACAGCTGAAACCCGAAATACTTCGACATTTTGTTTGCCCTTAGATAAAGTACATCGATCGAATGGTTTAAGAGAATAAAACAAGATGATCGAATGGTTCAGAAATATATTAATTAGTTATTACTTAAGCATGAAATGAAAGTACCTAAACCAGAGTATTGAGTAATTTTACATTACTTATAATCATAAAAATAAATGTGCAATTAAATATTTAAAATGAACATTACATTATTTATTGATATTACATTTCCCCCCCAAATAATACTAAAAATGTCCATGATTTTATTTAAATATATATAACCTTTAAGATTATCAATCAACTAATGATATACAATTGATATAAAAAAAGTCTTAAGAATAATAAATTAAAAATGTATACTATATAGAATTACTATAAACTAAAAGCGTACCTAAAGTTTCAGTAATCAAGGCTGTTATATTATCAAATATATATAAAGAAAATAATAATAAATATGTTGACCTTAATTTTTTCTCTTAATCTGACAGTATGTAAACCTTGTTTTATAAATAAAAATAGCTTTGTCTGTAAATACCCACCATTTTGTTAGTGTGGGCTATTGAGGACTGGAGGATGATTGTAACAGTCATTACAAGAGATGCAGATTCTTTAGCATATGTTTCAAAGAGATCATATTTATCCAAAAAACAGGCAACCAATAAATAAAAAAATAAAATATGAAGAACTGCTTAATTTTATTACTTAAGACATGCCTTCGATCACAAGAATACATACTTACTAGCATTCTATGCCAATAAATAAAGTGCATAAATTACGATTAATGGAAAATATTTAAGTCAAATCATTCAAATTCATTAACCATCTCTAAAAGACAAAAATATGTTCAGTCCCAAATAACATCTGCCTATATTTCAAATATTGGTAGTATTATAGCCAAACAGTGTAAGTCTTCTGAATGTCTCATAAGTATTTTTTAAAATAGATTATGAATAAATCACAGTGTAAAAAGCGTCATTTGTAGAAATTGCATAATACATTACATAGTTTCCATGTGGTTAGACTGATATATGTATCTATAATTATTGAAATATAGTCCAATATATTTTAGCTTAGATTTAATTTAGAAATAAGTTCAACATTTTACAAATAAAAATAACAAAAAATAATTTTAACAATTTACAGGATGAATTTATTATTTATTTTTACTTATTTAAACTTGTATTAATTAGTTCAGATAAATAAACAAGATTGGTATTATGATAATAATTATGTTATACTCTTATTATAAAAAAGCTAAATTAAGTAAATAATATTTGTTGTTGTAGTATTATTTTTATATATTATAGTTTATTCTTATTTATCTGACAAATATTTGTAAAATTAAACTTTATGAGTAAATATTAAACATAAAATTTGATATTTAATAAAAATTATATTTATTAAATAAATTAAAATAAAATCATAATGTAATGAATTATTTATAAATAAAATGAATGTAATTAAACTAAGTAATAAAATTAATTACATAAACAAAATTATAATGAAATAAAAAATAATATGACTTTATTTATATAGGCATAGCAGATTATGTATATTTATATCCAAACTAATTAATTAATACTGTAAGTTTAAATAAATAAAACAAATTTATTTATTTTATAAAATGGTAGCATTATTCAGTTTCAATATTTAAGTTTGAGCATGTTATGTGCTATATATAGGGTGTAATAAAAGTCACCAGACACTTACATAGGTACATATGTATAACCAATTAATAATCTGATTATTTCTTTTACACTCTGCATAGGTATACAAGTTTAATAAGTTTATATATACTATATTAAATAAAGTTATAATATAGATATATTTGTTTATGGCATACAGAAATATTTAAACATATTGATTAATAATTTAAAGTCTAAACCTTATTAAATAAAAATATTTAAGGTGAATATATAAGTCATTATATAAACTCTGTAATCCCAAGACTAACAATAATATATATCTACTATATAAAGCTTTATTTTCTTATTACTAAGTGATATAAACTGGCTCATATTTTAAATATTTATTGCATATAATTGTAATGGAATGCAGGCTGGAATATAAGAATATGTATTATATTTTAATCATAAAAAATTATATTCTTATCAATGACAATGTTGTCTTACTTTCTATGGGCACAGCCAAGGCCAAGGGGGGGGCCAAGTGGTCTGGATCCCTATCAGGGATTATGGTATCCCTTATGGGGTCCCCCTGCTGAAATAAATGGTACTCTTAGCCCTCTAATTTTTTTTATAAAATGGCATCCCTATATGAGTGGATACCTCTTCAAACTTTTCGTGGCTGTGCATGTCACTGATTTTAACTGAATTTTAAAGTAATTAATATATATGTTAATGTGCTGATAAATAAATATTGCAGATATAGTTTTAAGGTTGGTGCTATTAGTATTATTGATACTGCAGTCAAAAACTGTAAATGTGAAATTATTATTTAGTTCTAGTGACTATAGTGTCAGTGTCAGTGATATATGTGATTAAGAATGTCAATAAATATTTTCATGCATGTGAAATATATTTAAAAAATTGGTTACAAAAAATAATTACTTTAATAAAATGTTATATTTTTGTCAATTGAATACATATATAAGACTTATATATTTCTATATCTATGTCATATTACTTCCAGTGGAAATATGTTGTACTTTTTATTTTAAATTAGTAACAGCACAGTATGACTGCAGTCTCAAAAATGTTGTTGCAGTCGAAGTGAAAAATATATAATATTAATAACATTTAATATGAATGTGGGCTTTTTAGCGTTTCATTGACATTATAAATAAGTAAAATAACTCAATGAATTACTGAAAATTATTCATCAGTTACATTATTACTTATTATGTATTTAATATTATAAAGTTAAACATAATAAGTCATCAATATCTTACCACTATCCCCTATAATGAGAAGTTTAAATAAATGGTCGTAGTCCTGTACTTTTTCCATTTAATTACTTTTGAGGACAAAACAAATAGCTTATTAAATTGAAGATGAAAGAGAAAACAATTACTCTAAAACTCGTGAAATGTGACGAATAAAAGTTTTTTTTTTAACAAAACAGTTATTTATTTTATCCAATCACAATTAAGTATAAAAATATGACGATTTAATTAGCCAATCAACTATTTCGATAATTAAAAGTTTTTTTACATATTAATAAAAAAGTAATTGCGTAATACATCATAGAAATTTAATAAACACCAAAAAAATAAATAAATTATGATGACATATATTTTAGTATTTATAATATAGGTTATAGAATAATTTGTTACTCCTTTATATGTAAATTTCTCCACAATTGAAAATTCACAAGCATGTTTTTTGTTATAACGGTTAAAAAAATAACAACCTTGACCTATTTATCGAATTATTAGAAATTGTGTGTAAAAGCTAATAATGATAAAATTTATTTAAATGCCGCATTGTTTACTATTTTAAAACAATCTGTTTTTGAATCCGTGGAATAATGTATAATAATTATGTATATATAAATTATATCAATTCGCTTATTACTATAACTTACGCACATATCAAAGTAGATAAAATGTTATTTAAAAAATTATCTTTATTGAAACTCCGTATTTATATAATTGTACATACACAACAGCTGATTATAACGCAATTAAATAAAACTTATTTATATTCTTTTAAATTTAAATTAAAAAAAAATTGATGTAGATATTTGGGAAGTGTATGCCGTACATATATATTATTATTTAGTAATAATAGATTTCCATATTTACATCTACAGTTTTTAAAAGTTTTAACTGTTTTCTGTAAAATATTTTTATGTTTAATTTGTTTACCGATTACAAAATATGTAATATTGTAATTTTTAATGTAATCTAAATAATCGGGGATTTTAATTAGAAGTGGAATATTATTATTTTGAAATTTATTATGCAATAATAAGGATAAAGTTGTTTTTGCATTTCAAAACGTTGTCCTCAAGATGTGTAGGCCTATCCAGAACAGTAAGAAGAATGTAAACTGCATAGTACCCTTATCGTTGTATAGAGACATTTACTGAGACGAAAAGATAAAGTGGGATAAGGAGAATCTGAAGCAAAGAGGAAGCCGCAGCGGTTCAGGATAAGCGCCAGGCACTTGATTGATTTTGGTATAATAAAAATACCGAAGGGGCTATGTACTCTGAATCTAGAGCTACAGTTGATGTTATTAATTTATTGTATATACTTTAACTAACTCCCTATGAAAATTTGGTGAGCCATAATTCAAATTTATCAATTTTATTCAAAATCGTATTTTTAGGCTTATATGTTGGTGTGGTGAGAAAATGTAAACATGTATAGCATGCAAAATCACAAGTGCAGGGCAACAAATTGTCAGAGATGCAAAGCCAATGGATGTCATATGTGATTCTACCATACTATGATATTCCGCGTTTAACATACAAACAATTGCATCTGAATATTAGAAACTGTCAGCTCACTGCGTATATACTGATGAACTATTGTGACCGGTTCAAATTTTCCAATGCTATTGTTTTCTTATATAGATCAATTATCAAAATAATGATCAAAATTATCGAAAATAATAATAATACTCTTTATTGGTAAGTGCTCTGTGAAGATGCACTCAAAAGCAAAGTTTAATATGAACAATAAATACAAAATGCAAGTATATATAGGTTTATACAAAACCGAAACAAGATGTCAGTTTATTAAAACACGGATATAAAAGAAACAAGATCATAAAAGTTTGTAGGAACATCGCTATACTGTAATATAAGGTATTGTACATGGATCCCAACCAGTTGCTATACCAACTGGTTTACACCGTGAGTAGTAATCGGCTACATTAAAAGCCGAGGGAACATACTCAAAAACAAGACCCTTAAGGGGAAAAATAGTTCCCACAATACGAACGTCTTCACACTCAGTAGGGCGCTAATCCTACGCAAACGACCAATGACCCGAAGGTTGTCTGGGCGGATGGTATCCTTTACCCCTGCTTCCGGAACAGCCCAAAGAGCAGCCCACAGCTCCGCCTGCTGTTGATCGGCCTCTATGGCAACCGCACTTGCAGTTCCAAAGGGGTCGATCAAGGCGATTTGAAAGGGGGTAGCGTCTGCGGTCCAAGACAAACCAAACACGAGAGGGGGGGGTCTTTGATCGAAAATACTCGAGAAGAATGATTTATTTAAGAAAATACTTGATATATTTATTATTATATATGACATACAACATATGGCACAGTTTTGTATTAGTGACATTTTGATGCACTGAACTGATGTTTTTGAATTCTTAACATTCAACAATCAATATTATTTAATTTTCCAATTACAATTTTTAGGCGCGGATCCATGATTTTTGAAAGGGGGTTGATCCTAAAATTGCTAGGCTCAAATACCTAAAACTAACAACGTCAGGCAGTACTAAAAGACTATTTCGCAAAAAAATTATCAATAGAGAGCTGAGGGCTCCAACTTCTACCATGGAGGGGGGGGGCAGAACCCCTGGATCTCCACTCTGTATCCGCTATTGACTTTTCAATATTATTTTAATATTATAACATGTTAAAAGGTTTTGTTTTTCCTTTTAACTTTTTCACAACAAGAAAGACTTTTATTTTATTTCGATAGGCCTACATCAGGTTATTTTTCGCTACATTTATTTTGACAAAACATAATTAATAACATTTATTTATATCTGTCTATTCTTCATCAAATTTGTCCATTCTTTCAATAAGATGAAACTACATGATTTAGTTAACACACGTAATGCTGTTAGCGTGTTTTTATTAAACAAATAGTATTATCAGTCCTTTACAATTCCACTCTCTTCATAATCAGATTATCGACCTTGTAACATTTTTCTTTTTATGAGAGAGAGAGAGCTCTTATAATATATGTAACGCAATACAGTTTGTGTTTGCAGGAAGGTATTTGCATGGCTATTGAAAGGAGGAGTATGTAACGTTTTGGATTCCTACGTCGACCTTAAGACAATTACACACATTTCCGATACATTTTTGCAACATTCTAACATTCCATTGCAACATACCTACTCCGACGCCTCTGTTGGCATATTAAACAAATTTGTTAAAAAATATTGATTTATTGATCTTGCTGGTCGCCATCCTGGATTTTGACAAAAGTAGAAAAATTGGAAACAATTTGAATGGTATTCTCATTACGATGCCATAAAAATATAACAAGTTTTCATATTCTATATTAACAGTTCACAAAATTAAACAATGAGCATTTCACTACATCAGAAGTAACCATAAATCATTATTCAATGATGACTGTGATCAATACGTTGGATTATACTGCTTTAGGCTAGCAACAAGGAGATGGCAGCTGACTATGTTTTCCTTTTTCTTTGAAACATGACGCTGGGTGCATTTAATATTTTACTTAACAAAAAAATGAGATTCGGTATTTGTGAAACATCCCAAACGTGGTATTTTTTGTCAATAAACTGGTCAAGGCGTTTATTTACCTGTACGACACCAACGACCAACGTACGAGGCCCTCATATCAGAACAACATTAGAAAATGGTGCACCAGCTTGGATGACATGGCTATCAAAAGAAAGAATGGAGACATTAGAAAAAGTTTAAAAAAAGGCAGAAAGAATCATCACAGATCCAGTATCGAGCTCACCAACAGAAGCGATATTGGAAGAAGCGGGCCTACAGAACATCAGTACCAGAGGCATGATGAAA
>JAUZND010001236.1:0-13616 GCA_034780555.1 Coelogynopora nodosa | reverse complement strand
GAATAGTTTAGATACATTTAAATGATAACATAATATAATTTAAAAATAACATCTTCTTAAAGCAGACATAGTTTTAGATACATTTAAACTGTATGCTATAAAAAATATCAACTATGTGAGATATATAAGAAAAAGTCCCCAACTAGTCAGCCCAGTTAGGGACCTTTCAAAGTTTGGGACTTCACTATTACGTAAAGTAACCACATTTTAATAACACGGATTTTAAGAAACATTTAGATACATTTAAATTGTATGCTATAAAAAACATCAACTACATGAGATATACAGTATATAAAAAAGTCCCCAACTGGTCTGCCAAGTTAGGGACCTAGTAATATTGTGTAATGAAAAGTTCCAAGTGGACTAATTAGTTGCGGACTTATTCAAGTTACATGCAAATAATGGTTCTCAATGGGTCGACTAAGTCCTGAACTTCGAGAAGTCCCTAACTGGTCAATCTAGTTGGTGACCAGTTAGGGACATTTCAAAGTTTGGGACTTTTCAAAATTACTTCCTAATATATATAATATAAAACTAGGTCTATATATTTTTAACAATAATTCCTTTACTAAAATTATTAAGACTATAAATTCAAAGTTAATCTTTTATATAGTTTGGTATCTGTCATGAATTAGTAATAAACAACTAGAAAATAATGCTTGTATTTCTGTAAAATTGATAGCTAAGTTATGTCGCATGAAGGACATTGCTTCTAAAAAAATTAATAATAATTGATAATTTTGTTGGATTTTATAAATTTAATTTTAAAGATTTATTTTGTCTCCACATTAATTTTTTAGGATGGTTATAACAAACATATTGTAAGATAAGTACATATTTCCCAAATGTAATACAATTTAAATTTAGCTGGTAAATTTTATTTTATGTTGATGCAATATATTTTATATTAAAACTTTGAAAGGTCCCTAACTGGGCCAACTAGTTTTGGGACTTTTTCTTATATATCTTGCTTAGTTGATATTTTTTTATAGCATACAGTTTAAATGTAGCTAAAACAATGTCTGCTTTAAAAAGATGTTATTTTTAAATTATATTATGTTATCGTTTAAATGTATCTAAACGATGCTTTAAATGGATGTTATTTAAATGTGGTTACTTTCTGTAATAGTGAAGTCCCGAACTTTGAAAGGTTCCTAACTGGTCGCTAACTAGATTGACCAGTTAGGGACTTCTCGAAGTTCGGGACTTAGTCAACCCATTGAGAACCAGTATTTGCACGTAACTTGAATAAGTCCGCAACTAATCAGTCCACTTGGAACTTTTTATTGCACAATATTACTAGGTCCCTAACTGGGCTGACCAGTTGGGGACTTTTTCATATATATCTCATGTAGTTGATGTTTTTTATAGCATACAGTTTAAATGTATCTAAATGTTTCTTAAAATCAATGTTATTTAAAAAAGGGTTACTTTCCGTAATAGTGAAGTCCCAAACTTTGAAAAGTCCCCAACTGGGCTGACTAGTTGGGGACTTTTTCTTATATATCTAGCGTAGTTGATATTTTTTTATAACATTCAGTTTGATGTATCTAAAACAATGTCTGCTTTAAAAAGATGTTATTTAAATGTGCTTACTTTCTGAATGTGGCAGATGATTTAAATAAAGAAATATGCTGAAAACTGAAAACGAAACATAACCAAATAATAACCATAGTATGTGAAGTCCCGAACTTTGAAAGGTCCCTAACTGGTCGCCTTCTAGATCAACCAATTAGGGACCTCTCGAAGTTTGGGACTTCTTGAGGTCCCTAACTGGTCGACCAGTCCCAAACTTTGTTAGGTCCCTAACTGGTCACCAACATATATAATAATATTAATAACAAATTTTGACTTTGTATTCATTTTTATTTAATGTTTTTCATACCAAAATAACCAGAAAATGTTCTCTTTCCTTTATACTATTTATGCTTTTATTACACTTACTATTTTTTATTAATTAAGGAATTTTGGTACCCTAAAAGTATGTTATGTTTGAAATAATCAATTTAAAAATCAATATATACTGTAAGTACTTACCAATAAATAGAAGAATTAAGATGCATAAATATAATATAAGCTTATTATTATTAATTATCAATATAACTAGTTTCTTTTAAAATAATAATATTATATACACACTTAAAAGTTTTAATATTATTATAATACATATTACTATTCTTTTTTGAATAAAACATTATGTTTAGATCTTACTACTAGCATTTCATAAAATTAATCAATAATTATATAGTATTTTCAATGTTATTAAAATATTTAAATATTTAAAATTAGTTTTATTATATTTATAATTATTAATTATGATATATTTTTAATATTTATGTACTTGTTACCAATGCCAATAGTTAGCAAATTCAGATAGTTATTATATAATATTAATATGAATATTATCAGATAAATATTATTTATACAAAGTTTATAACAAATAAAATAAATATGAATGGAAGACAAAAATACATATTTGTTAAAAATTTATATAAATTTAAAAATATATTAAATTATCATGACCACATGGTCATGATACCCATGAAAAATATTATTTATTATTATTCAAAAAGAATTAAAATTAAAAAAATTACTATTTATTCAAACAGACAGAAAATTATGCAAATGGTATGTAATCATTGCAGAAAAAGCATTAATATCTATATTTTTAAGTAGCTGTATAAATGTTGATTAAAGATGCAAATATGTATGATGCAAATAAAGTTTAAAATTTGCTGTTTATATGGATAAAAAAAATTTAAATTGTTTTAAATAATATATAAATTACCATTTATCTGTTTAAAGTTCCAAGTTATATTTAAATTTTTATAAATATTTGTATTTTGGTCTGTATTTTTTGGTAAACATATTATATCAACAATTTTTTATGGCCATCCAGATGGTTTGCAAACTCTCCAATACTTTAGATGGTTTAAAAACCATCCAATTGTTCTAGACTGTTTACAAACCATCTGAATTATTCTTCTGCCTTTTTAGAATAATACCTGCCCATCAACAGGTCTTACTTACCATCTTATCACTTTATGCTTGTTTTACATAGAATACAAACTATGTTTGGATTGTAAAATTTATTTATATATAATATTTGTAGTTTGATGATAACTTATTCCTTTTGTTTGACTTGTTATATAGAGTTTAGTCATAAATGTTGGTTTTTCCTTTAAATCATCCTGATATTATTATGATGTTTTGTTTTTTATTTGACAGTTGCATTGATAATTGCTTTTTTTTTTTTAATTTGTTTTGTGATGGTTTTGAATAATTGAATGGAATGTGTTTATTTACTATTAAAAAAACTTTATTAATATTTTAATTTTATTATACTAAACTGTTTTATATTATTTAAATATTTATAAATCTGTTTTTAAATTATTATGAATTACATATAAGAAATTAAAAATATATACATTTGGTTTAAACAGATATAATCCAGCAATAGATTAATAATTCTTCAGGAGTGATTAAACTACTTCCTTTAATATCTCTTTCAAAATATACTTTTGGTATAGTATTACTATTAAACTGATATAATTGATTTTAATGTCTATTTGATGATCTCAAGACTCTCATCATGAAATTATTATATCATCCATTATGGAAATATTGTAAAGAACATTCTATTCCAATTAAATATTATTAACCTACTCTGAATTATCTTTGAATACCTTTTTTAAGGATTTTTTTATAAAATCTGAAATCCAAGGAAATTTTATTTAAAAGGGCAGTATCACTGACACTGGCAATCTCATATAAAAATAAAGCATTTAAAAAAATTATTTAGCAATAATAAGGATAACTGATAACAAATCATGATTACTTTTACATTTGTATTCTGGTATAGTATTTATTAATGACATGTATTGCATAGGCTATTTTACAAACCATTATATGTTTGTTCTAAATATGTTTGTTCTAAACATATAAAACTATAACAGTTCAATTTTCAGCAATAGAATATCAAGATATGACTTATCTTAAACATAAGGTGATGGAGAATTTATGAAATATTAAATGGAATATATTTAAATATAATTGTATTTTAAATTTATTTTCAAAAAAATGTTATATAAAGGTTCACTAGATAACTATTATACATGCTTTACAGAAGACTTCTTATCAGTAGTAGATATTAAATAACCATATCATTTATATAATATGTATTAATCTAGTTTTATAGGGACTTTTAATATAATATCGACTGCTTATCTATTTGCACAATATTATTATGATGAACCTTTTTTATTGGAAAATAACAATTGCCAAAAAATAATTTAATTATTTCATAATAAATATAAATTCAACTAAAACAATTGTTAATCTTTAATATCATCTGGATAGACAACTTTATTTCTTTTAGAATTAAAACAATTATATTTGATAAATATTTACTTCGTATTTCTAAAAAAACAGTTTTAATGCAAAAAGTTTACAGTATTGTGGGTATGAATTACCCATTCCTCTTAGCAATATGGGATATTAATATAATCCTTCAGTGACTTACCGAAAAACAAGTGTATCTCTATAATGAATTCTGTGTTTTTTCATGATATTTATGATATGTAGTATGTATATTGATGTTAATATTTTATACTTTATTTACTTACAAAATTTTTATTACATAAATATTAATTTGGTATAATAGTACTTTTATATTTTTGACTCTATTGAGTATAGTGTTATACTAATGTGACAAGATTAAGGATAAGGCAGACTGTTTACATATACATTTGAAAAAGTTAAATATTTTATTTGAGGACATAGGAAAATACTGTATGTTAAGAATATCAGATATACTCTAATTAAAATTTTATTTATAAAAATCTATTGAAAATTAAAAGTCAACATCTTCATTCTTCCATGGTGATATGTTTTCAGGTAATTTTAAAATAAATAGTAATAACTATGTCTTTTTACCCATAGGAATCTCAGCACTGCCATCCCAAGATCGCCACTGTATTGGCCTACCAAAGCATTTAACTCCTGGTTTGCATGCCATTGCCAATAATTCCCTCAGAGCCATATACATGAATGGTTCGACTATTTCCTTTGGATGTAGTGTAGGTCACCTTCAACCACCTGACGCTACATATGAGTGCTTTAATGGAAGATGGATAGGCATAAAACCTTATTGTGGTATGTGTTTTTTGTCCAACATTTAATTTTCTTATTTTAATACATTACATTATTTAATATTTTTTGGTGAAGTACAATGTTTATTACTAACGTTCAAAATTGAATGTTCAGGAGTAACTTCTTAAATGAACACAAAACTATTTCGTTTTGAATTTTACAGTAATCTCCTTCTCTCTTTTTGGAAAACCTTTAATGCTAATCTTGAAATTATATTGTATTGTAATATGTCCCTACTTCATGAATTCATATTTGTTCATTATGCAGAAGTCTCTCGCTGCCATATCCCGAAACCTCCCATCGAATGGTTTGCAATAAATTCAAGTACCAACTTCCTTCTAATCAACAATAGTCTTCCGGAGGGTACTATTATTGGGCTTAACTGTATCCCACGTCTTACTTATTATACTGTCTCCAAGCTCGTATGTGGGTCTAAGGGTACCTGGAATCCGCCACTGTCTACCATTTGTGCTAAAGGTACGTTTGTTTCTATATAATTAAATCTTTTGGTTGTCCAAAAGTCGTTATTTTTAATAAATTGTGAATAGCAAATTATACTATTTAATGGACTTTACAAACCAGAAGAGTAAGTTTTTTATTCAGTTTATCATGTTTATAAGTCAGCACAAAACGCAGAGTCAGTACAGACAGCAGAAAGACAGCACAACCGGTTTCGAGCTATTCAGTTTTAAAATATTAAAAGCAGATTTTGGAAGCAACTGGCGCAAAGAACAATGCGGAGCCAAACCACCTAAGAAAGACCTCTTCAACAGTCTCAGCCATGCAGAGGCCGTGACACTTCACCAGGTCCGTGTAGGCAGACTGACTTCTACAAAAGCCTTCCTCCACAGTATTGGGAAAAACAACGACCCAAACTGTGATAACTGCAACATTCCAGAAACTACTGGCCATATCATCTTCAACTGCCCAATCTACGACAGGGAACACTTGGAGATTATGGGCACTCCACCTTACGACAATGTCATCAATGAAGAACCCGGAAATGTGCTTTGTTTCCTGAGGCGCATCGTCCAGCTGGCCCGCGACAACCAAAGGGCCAGAATATATATAGAGATAGATAATCATATGATTAAGCATATACTTAAACATTTTCCTATCATTCTGTAATAATTTAAACATTTGCTTTTTGGTGCATACGGGCCATTATATACTTTTGTATTTGCAATCTATGTATGCATGATTTGATATGTCTATTACTGGTCGCCGTAACAATATAAAAGAAAACAATACCCATATATTAAATGATATCCTTTAGTAAGATATGGATTGTTTGTACACAATTATTATAATGACGATGACGCTACAAAACAGTAATATGTTTATTGATTTTATTAATCTTTTAATGATTTATTTAAAGCAGCTGCTATATTTCTGTCACAACCTACAGACTTCCAATCGGTATACAATGCTAAGGTGCATCTCAGTCCTGTTTATTTAAGTTGTGTTGTAGTTTATTTTGTTTGTTGATCTTTTTTATACATTTGACTTTTCTTAATCTTATTCAAGGAATTAATAATAATCAGTATACTTTAAATTATGAGTAACATATATTGTTTGTCTTTCAGAAAATATATCCGATTATTGATAAGCCTTATGAGAAGTTTCGCCTTTATTACTGGTATGTATTCTGATTGTTATATTAATAAGATTTAGTGTTACTTTTCATTATGATGTTCCTTCAATGAATACCTGTTTGATAGTATAGTTACATTTAATAATCGCCGTTTATTGAAGTGTAGAAGTGATCGAGATAGTTTTAATTTGAAAAATTATTTTAACTTTACTGTACTGATTTATTAATCTTTTAATCACAATTATTGAAATGCTCTATACTTGCTGATGTACGATTTCAAAGTGCTGTAAAAAGCAATGAACTAGTTACTCACGTTAAAGAATAAGTGAGTATCCAACAAATACAACTTATAAAATGTTTTTGTATGTTGATATAAAATATGTTATTCTTAATTTATACCTCGATCGGTATTTTTTAAATATAATAAGCTCTTCCGTTAAAGGTTTTACACGTTTAATTTTATTAGGTGTTACCAGTATATAGGCCCTAACGTCCACGGCAGTGCCGTGTTAAAAGTTACACGTATTTTTTAAGCGGCTGTCTTTCATAATTAAATTACGCTGACTATTTTAATAAATTAAAAAATTCTCCAGAATCAGGAATGTCATCGGGTTCCTATAATTATATTATTTCAAGGACATATATTATGATAATTAACTTTAGCAATTAAAAGTAATCTTATCGTTTAAATTAGTTATTTGTCTAATCCACATTTAGTTCATTAGACAAAACAGTGTTTAAATTATAAATATACATTATAGTCGACCAAACACAGGTGTAAAATTAATATAAATAAAATTATATCTGTAATATATATGATTTGACTTCTCCAAGTATAATTCTCCAAGTATAATTACCTGATGATAGTAGAAATATCAATTTATTTAATTAAATAATTAAAATCATGATCAAGTCATTAAATATACAACTAACATGCGTACTATACTGAAGAGATCCACTAATATCGAAAACGCTATAACAGTACTTGTATATAAGTCAAATTGTATACATTACAAATACAAGTTTATTATAACTAAAATAATAGTTTTTGCAAAAATATGTTTTTTGTCATTTTTTAACCTCTTTTTTTAAATTTGATATTTGTATAATATTTATTACAATAGTATATGTTTAATAATTCTTATGTGCTTTACATGTGAATTTAATTTAAATATTAGCGCATTTTCAATAAGAAATGATTTGGAAGAAAATACTATTTGAAAGTTGGTCTAAAATATTACTATTATATTAACAGCTAAAATTTAAAATTTTGACAGATCAATGAAAAATATGTCAAAATTGGGGGGACAATTTTTAAATATATTGTCAACTTATGCTTATCCTTAGTGCCAAAATATTTTTTACCAATTTTGCTTTAAAAAATTTAATATGTATATAACATATGAACATTTTAAATCAATCGAGCCTTTTGCATTAAGATTAGACAAAATACAAGTATCTTTTACCTTCTTTCTCGACTCTCTACTGCTAATGTGCAGTTTATTTTAAGTATCGTACAATTTATAATAATATATAAATTCAGACAATTTAATTTATATTTTATACTACGTTTTTTTAGTTATATGTTTGATATATATATATATATGTAAATTTGATATAATATACTATACACTACGAAATTGTGATTTTCTTATTATACTTAAAATAAAAATTAAAATCTGGAAGAAGAAAAGCTCTTTTGCTGTGCACGGTAATTTTTAATAAAACTCTGGCCCGCCACCAAACCCGTTTTTACTCGCGAGTCACTTAGAATAGACTTTAATTGGCTTGCCGAACATATAAAACCTAATTGGCTTGTCAGGCACATATAATATAATTGGCATGTTTATTTTTGTTGAACTTTGATTAAACCATTAACAATGTTGGACAAATACATATATATGTATTTATTATATATTATTTAGTTACATATGTATCTCCAATATATTTTTTATCGTGAAAGTATGTAATTGTGAAAATAAAATACAGTCATGGATGACTTTATCAGGAGTGACATATAAATGAAATATCTTTATATTTATAAATGCCATCTCACAGTCTAGATCTGACTTCATGCAACAATGCTTTATGGAGTATGGTGAAGCCAAATGTTATATGTTAATATGTTATCCCTCAAACGAACTTGTGTTAATGAATTGAAGGAATCAATCCGCGAAGTCTTTAATCCATTTCTCCGTGATTATCTGGACTCGATCAACAACTGAACATTCTAACGGTTACATCTGTGTATTGAACATAACGAGTTGTAGACAGAACCTCATGACAATTGATTACAATATGGATTATAAGTGTACTCTCATTATGTTTCAATTTGTGGACATCACTTTTCACATTGTCAATGTTATTTGCACATAGTATCATGTGAATTTTTTTATGTTTGTTTTTATTGTTATTTGTGTTTATCTTGTTATTCTATGTGGCAATGACTTCTCAATACATTTCAGTTGTATAATAGAACATATATAGTACATCCTAAAATTAATATAACCTTTTCACAGATATTTCAAAGAAAATAATTATGAAATAGGCCAATATCACATATTAAGCAAAAAAGCTTATTTTTCAAACAATCAATGAAAACTATAAAATAACATGATTGTTATTTTTTAAATACCACTCCCCTTACGATATATCGTAAGGTAAGGGACATGCCCATATATTATATCGCCGTCATTTAGCATGCTCATTATATCCACTGTCTAAGGGACCTGCCACGCCGCACGTGCGTATTGAATACCTTGTCTAACGGACATCCCTTTTTACGGGCATGGGACACAATGTTTCAAAGCCATGATATTGTCTGCCAAGCACAAGCCTGCATAAAAATTCGCCTGCCTTTTTTAACAGTTTGAAAGGCTCAAACAAGATGCTAACTCACTTTCAATGGAAAATAACAGTCATGCCAATCGAATATAACATAATATTTTGTAATTATTATAAATTAATAATAATACAAAATAATTCCACTATCTGTTTATATACATGTATTCAAACCAATTATTTGATATGACAGGTAAACGTTAAATATAATTGTTAAGAAATATTCATTCACAAAATTATATTTTTATCGCACATTCGTGGAGTAGGCCTACAGCATCCGTTATAATTGTTTTGAATACGACAGTATTAACATATACAACTTAAAAATCATTGCTTTGTTTATAATACTTATACCTATATAATACATTATAATAGAAAAACTTACTAAAAGTGCTAAAAATAGACATTGATAGTCGCCTCTAGCTCTATTATTAACTTTCATTTTTGATTATTTTTTTATTTGTTATTGTACCACACAAGCGCTCCCATATACATTGTGCCTGTATTCGGTTCTCTATAGGTGTGTATATTGGTCACTATTTTGTTTCAGGTATATCATAATCATCGGTTTCTTCTATGGACTGCCAGTTATGCAGCTTGTTGTCGACAGGGTAATGCTCTACAATTTATGATGCCAAATTATTTATGTTTCTAAATATATCTATATTATGACTAGTTTTCCTGAATTTCACTGTAAGTGTAAAATTCAATTAATGTTATATTATTACTGGAAGTAAAATACTTTTTTTATAACAATTCGTACATTTTAACTACACGATCTAAAGTGTTGTATATTGTGCTTGACCCTCACTACATGATATGACCTACTTATGTGATAACCTGAATTCTAATTATTAAAATTATTTCTTAATCGGTATTAGCAGTGCTAGAAATTTCATTTAGTTCAGCCGGAGCAACTAATGTTATTTGGCTTCAACAACGATTTTTCGGAATTAGTTATTTGGTAATATGTCAATTATATAATAATGCATAAGGTTATCGTCTTTTGGACAAACTAATGGAAAATATATTAACTTTCTCCCAAAACTCCCGGAAACCTTCATGAATTTAAAAAGGCTAATTATGTTGGCACCATTATTATTACTGTTATTATACATATATACAAATATGTATATATATATATATATATATATATATATATATATACTTTAATTGTGAGTCCCATTGTTTATGACAACTTATTGACAGGTTATCCGTATGGATAAAAGTCAGGATATCTGCTACTACAACTTCTACTGTGCTCACAGATGGTGGATTTTCCCTGCCTTCAACAGCATCTTTTCCAATATCGGCTATGTCATGTTGGGCATTCTCTCCCTTTTGATAACTTGGCGCAGGTTTATCTATTGCAATATTAATTTATTGATTTTATTGAGGAATGGTTTTCCATTAACTTTTTTATGGTTGTGACTTAAATCCTTAGCAAAAATCCGAAAGAAATGTTATCAATTTGCAAGGTCATCAATGAAAAATAGCTAAGATAAACGAAAGTGATGCATTTGTCGGACTTTAAATGTTACAAGTGCAGAGGCAGGCTCCCACTATCTGGTCATAGGAAATCGCCTCTCGGGCTGGGTTTAGGCTTACTCGACACATTCTGGGACAGTACCAGGCAAACAATCCAGCGATGGGGCTATAATTCAAGTCTAACGTCACTCGCGACTTCATATCCCGCTGGAAAGTCATACATCGCGTCTCGTCAGTCTGCAACGCCCAATCAAATGGACGAGCGGAAGTCGCAGTCAAAACTGCCAGATGCCTGCTTTGACACAACTTCGCAACACTCCAAATCCGGATTGCAACATATCGCCAGCTCAGATAGTGTTTTAAAAATCTCTGCGCGACGCCTACTCCTTCGCGCTTTTGTTTCCGCTTCAACCAATATTCTTGATGGTTTGGCTGCTCCCTCGACTAAGATGAACGTGCAAGATTGGCGCGCCCCAAGCCGTCCACGCCTACTGCGAATTCGCAGCAGCAACCACCTACAACGCCAACACCTGTGCTAACATCGGACGAGCCATTCGGTCACCGCTTACCAGAACTTTAAGCTGGAACATCTATTAAATGTCGATCTGATTCTCGTACAACTCCCTCAAGTGAGCGCGACACCACCTACACTCCCATCGCCGTTAATGCCCAAATGTTTATCTGCTACACCACCGCCTGTCGCCGTGTCTCCAAAGCCATCTAGTACTCGCACTTACTACCACACCTCCAACGAATACTCATTAAATACATTTTTATTTCTCGGATTTTTCCTTTGGGTTTAAGTTACTACCACTTTTTATCAATTTTATACAGAAATAAATCAAAAGTAAAATGTTTAGCCTTCCTGCAGTATATTTGTGAGATTCGCGTGATTTTCTGTTCTGCTCAATAATATTGCAAATATTGCATAAACTGTTAAGCGTATTTAAAAATAATAAAGATATGCCGCAAATCACAAATTTTCTATGTATTACCAAACTTTGGTTGTGTCCAAACTATTTCCAATTATAAGGCTAGTAATGAATAACAATATAGGGACCATATACATAATATATATGCATAATATAGGCCCTATAATTATATATATTATAATAGATAATACTTATATACATGAACAATAAATAAGTTAAGGAATAGCGAAGTGATGTCTCTAGAATCATGCATTCCATTATATATGGTTAAGTTTGAAAGAGTTATGAAAATAGTAATTTAAATAAAATAAAACATTATTAAAATTTACTATAAATATATTACGCCTTTTGCATTTATAAATATACATGAATGGAATGAACTATACATACATTTTTACGCAATATACACGGTTCGTACTAACTGATAAACATATTTCGTACACATTTTTTGGAGATGACATTGCTTCTTTGTGTTCAGACAGTAGGCCTATGTCTTTTTTACACAGTTTAGTATAATATGTTGCTTATACGTTTTTTTAAATTTTTTTGGGATATACTCTAATTGTTTTGGGAGGATATCTCGGCTACCCTAGTATTCTATTTGTTTATTCCCTCTCCAGTATTTGTGTTTATTCAATTATAATTTTGCATATACTTTTGTTTTAATTTACAATTTCACTTTATTTTTTTCCTTATATGTCTTATCCTTTATTGTATCAGGTACCTTTTATTTTCTCACATATATTCCACTTTCAGCGATTACTTTGTGACAGAGGTCAATCGAAAAATAAAAGAGAAGTCTTTAACAGACACCGTGGCGGTAAGTGTCATGTTGCTATGGTGTGAATCACTAAGCATATATGTATTTTTAAATGCTTGGAGTTGTTTTTCTATCTGTTAGTAATACACCATAATATTGCATAACATGTTTTAATTTCGATCTATGTAACTGTTTGTTTGGAACGGTAGTAGTTTTAGCGAGAAAGAAGGAGGTCATAGAGAAGGTCATAGAGAAGGTCATAGAGAAGGTCATAGAGAAGGTCATAGAGAAGGTCATAGAGAAGGTCATAGAGAAGGTAATAGAGAAGGTCATAGAGAAGGTAATAGAGAATAAAAATAAATAAAGGGCTTTATTTCCTGTATGTAAACATAAATAGGAAAAATAACAAAACATTATAAAAAAAGAAGAAAAAAGACAACAATAATATTTTTGAACATATGTCCAAAACAATACAATACGTCAAAAGCATAGATTGAAATAACACACACACACCAACGCACATAAAATAAGGATTTGATTGTATTGTCATAGAGAAGGTAATAGAGAAGGTCATAGAGAAGGTCATAGAGGAGGTCATAGAGAAGGTCATAGAGAAGGTCATGGAGAAGGTCATGGAGAAGGTCATATAGAAGGTCATAGAGAAGGTCATAGAGAAGGTCATAGAGAAGGTCATAGAGAAGATCATAGAGAAGGTCATAGAGAAGGTCATAGAGAAGGTCATAGAGAAGGTCATAGAGAAGGTCATAGAGAGCGTCATAGAGAAGGTCATAGAGAAGGTCATAGAGAAGGTCATAGAGGAGGTCATAGAGGAGGTCATAGAGAAGGTCAT
>JAUZND010001235.1:0-13617 GCA_034780555.1 Coelogynopora nodosa | reverse complement strand
TCACACACTACGGGTGTTATATACATAATTTCCTATCTCTACAATATATTTTGTTTCATATAACGCTATATAAAGATTTTTTTTTCATGGATCAACAGTTGATCCATCCGGGATACGCAACAAATATTCTATGGTTCAACAGTTGATCCATCCGGGTTTAAAGGGTTAAACTAAAGTCATATTATTACTTTTTTACATATATTTTATACATGTATATGTATATACAAGTCTTTTTTATATCTGTGTCAAAGCTAAGATTTTTAATGGTGCAAAACCTCCATACACAAAAATACTTTCTGTATATCTCATGAGACAGAGTCATTGACATAGGTAGGGATTGTACTTTTTAAACTTTTTAAAAGGTCAACTGTGAGACATTAAAATTTTTATAGTGTTCAAGAGAGGTTTAAAATAAAGAAACATGTTTTTGCAACATGTCAAAAGTTGGTGGCTGACTATACAAAAAGTCACAGATCATCCAGAGGAACAATATGCTGCAATCAAACACTTTTTTCTCCAATCGCCAATGATACTGACAAAGATTGAAAACAAATGACAGAATCAAGAGACTGCCAAATTGTGAACAACAAACATCTTTTTGTGGAGATGCAGTTTCTTAAATCAGTGATGCCTATCTTTACCAAAGTCACAAGACTCTCTCAGTCAAAAGCGCCACTTATCCACATCCTATGATGAGCTGTCTTCTGTTTTATGCTGTTTCTTCATTTCTTGAAACCAGATTTATCAAATGACATTCTATGTGAATATTAATATAAATTGAAATTTGCATTATAACTTAATTTGAAAGTACCATAATAATATTGTATAAAAATTAATTAATAGAACTAAATAGTTGAAACAATTATAATTTTCAACAGATGTTCAATGCTTATTTATTTTAATCTGGTTAAAGTGTAATTAACATAATTTGAGTATTTAACTAAATAATTTATAAAAATGCTTAAATTAAAGATTTAAAATTTTAAGATCACAATGTCATATATTATGTAATTAAATACATATACTCTTTATTGTATTTCTTCAATAATTTATGATCAAATTACATATAAAGTGGTACTTTTTAAATATATGAAATCATCAAAAATCATGGTTGGTTTAATCAACAAAATTATATGTTAATTAAAGCAAAAAGATTCAAGAAAAATTACATTCCTCAAAATTTGTTGGTTACATATATTGACAGAATACTGATATTAATTATTAAATCAACTAATAAACCTAACAAAAGTGTCAATTTACATTTCTTAGATAACTGTTTACTATATCATTATTTTAATTAATCAGTTGTAAATATATTAACAATTAAAGTTTTATAGTCATACTCTAATATATAAAGTGACTCATTGTAATATAAAAATCTTACCTTTTACATACAACTTGACTTAAACAATTATAATTGTAATATGACTGCAATTGTTTTCTTTTTTGACAGTATGATTATTTTTTTAAATACAAACAAAAATAATGATAATTTTTTTTTCATACATATTATTATTGTAATATTCTACTACTGTGTGCAAAATGTCTACATATCACATAGTTTTAATAAATATATTTTAAAGTATTCTCGTAAATACTCTAATTATAATTAAGTGGTATGGTCATGTTTACCAATAATACTACAATATTTCACTAATTCTGTATTTCTTGAAAGAGTATTTAAAAATGGGAAAATCCTTTATAAATTCTCTTTAATAAATTAGTATCACAATTATATTTATATACAAGCAATACTTATATATAACAGTGTTGAATAATCAAAATTAATAACTAAATAATTAAAATATTAATTATAAATTATGTATTTTATAATGAATACTATTTTTAATGCAGAGCATCTAAAAGTCGAAAAATGTCAAAATTTTAATTTTGTGTTTTACTATATATGCAGGCATGGGATTTTTGTTGTTGAAAAATACCATATTTTTCAGGTAAGCATTGTAATGACAAAAATGCAATAAAATATGAAGGGGGTAAGGGGTCGACCCCTACCTATATTTTCCTTATATTAAACCCACTTATTTAAATTCTAGTAATAAAAGCTGAAAATGTTTCGCACTTCATGCGGATTTATAGACCATGCTGCTCATAAATTGGATCAATACATTTTCCATGCTCAAAACATTAAAACATACAATCATTGTCCATATTTTATTTTAGAATGAACAGTATATATCTTGTTTGGATATATCAATGTGCTTAACTAAGTATTGATACTTAATGAAAAATATTAGTTTATTGTTTCTTATTTAATCATATAGTATATTTTTATTTTGTTTTTAATAAATAAACGAGTAAGCAAATATTTTATTTTTTCTATATATTTAATCATATTGTGTTACACTCAATTAAAATTTTGAAAATCGGAAATTCCGACTTATGAAAGTACAGTTTCTTAAACATAACAATATATTATAGGATATTTTAAACACCCATTTATATCCATTCTAGCTAAAAGTAACCTCAACATTTTTTTTGTGCGAGGCGTGAACTAAACTTTTTTGGCTCCGCTCGCTAGTCCAATGTCCAAGTGGATTTCCAGATTCTTTAAAATGTCTCAATCCCATGCCTGATCAGTGATATTATTGATGAATTTAAGAAATTTTTCGAAAATTTTGTTTTTGACTGGAGATGCTCTGGATGTGTTGTATGTCAGCTATATATTAATTTCAGAACCCTAGAATTAGTAATTGTATTAGTTATTGTGAAGTTCTTATGTAAACAATAATAGATGATAATTGTATCAACATATAATCATATAAATAATTACATAAGATTCATAACTGTTCTTATAGTTATAAACTTTCAGTATACCTTGATTGTTCTAAAATAAAATAACTTTAAGTTACACAATCAGAATAAGCAAATAACTTCAGATTGATGATTTAAAATAATGAATACATGATTATTGACATGTTTTTAGATTTTTTGGGGATGCATAATGTCATGAATTTTGTTCATGAATGTTCTATTTGATGCTTTAAAACATCAATACCAGATGCGGTCATAGGTATAGGTGACACAATTAATCAATTAATACATCAAAACTTTATATGATTTATAAAAAGTTTTAACCTTTTTACTTAAGAAATATTTTCTAATTAGTTAATAGTGGTGATAATGTACATATTCATCACTTATATTTTACTTCAGCCTAGTTTTCCCATATATCTACTAATTCTTATGACCATGGCTTTCCTTCCAGCTCATATTATTTGCCAATCATCAGTAAAAATGTATTACAATTTTAATACAAAATTATGTTATATTGTTTCTATCATACTTATTTTCCTCAACATACATCATCATTTATTTTAACTGTACAATGTATACACTATTTTGATATAAATATTTCTTATATACTAATTATTGTAATGCAAAATTGAATTTTATTACAATTTATTATTGTTAAATTAAAAATAAAATATTTTTACAGTTGATGTTATCTGTTTTTAACTGTCCTTATTTAATATGTATATATGTATGAATAATAATTTTTTATAGAAGTCAAGACTATGTGTTTTATAGAAGTGAAGTCTGTTTTTCGTTTTTTATTCACAAGAATAGAGTATATTTCCCATATTGTGTTTATTATCAATTTAAATGTCTCTATTCATTAGATGCCAGTTTTACTTGCGTAATATATACTAATTGATAATAATATTAGTATAACTATTAAATATACCAAGGATAGAATAAATATTTTTAATCTAATCAAATCTCACATCGATTGGTTTTAAATTGCCAATAAATTATATGTCATAAATAGTAAAAGATGTGATTCTTTTTAGTCATATTATCAATTAATTTCACTATCACGTTGTGATACTATCTCGATATTAGAATATTGAACACTCCAAAAACAACAGTTTTTCAAATCCATCAAATCGAAATTGTGAAATCGCCTAATGTATTTCGACAATTCTTATTTAGTATTTGGTATTAATTGTCTTGTTTATTGTTATCGGAGAATATTAAATATACAGATTTAATATAATATTTTGGTTTTTTACATTTAGATATATGCTCTATTAACTTTAAATTGTTAGATTTAAATAGAAAAACTTAATAGACTTCGGCGTTCAGTGATTTCAGTTCCATCAATTTTTTCCCCAACTTTAGAGTGGCAACACTATATACTAAGAGGATGTAAAGTATTTTAAATGTGGGTAACATAAATCTCCAACATATATCTCCACACTTGTTGCCAACATCACTGATTGAGCTCAATGTTATATCACATCATAATATTACATTACACCTTTTTTCGTGAACTGAAATTTTAAATTAACGGAGTCACTTGATAGTTTACAGTATACTATTAATATATCGAAGTCTTAATAAATTAAACTATTAAATACTCGTTATTGCTCACCTTTACATGGAGGCAAAACCTTGTACTATACTAAAATTATTTTCAATATATATATATTTATCTTTCTAACTAATTAGTTATGGGGAGAAGTTCAAGTGAATCAAAGTTCACTTTTGTGGTTCATTAAGAATTCCACACATAATTGCGTTTATATCAAGTATACAAATTTAAAAAACAAACAATTTAATTAATTATAAATAAACATTTTATTACGAGTTCATTCGTTGAATACTTAATAATGAATAAATTAAAAAAATGAATGCAAGTTTTCACCTTAATTTTAGCAACCTGAGCGCTCGTTAATCTCATATTGTTTTGCATATTTTTATTGTAATTTATAAGTTGTAGATTATTATCACATATTGTTTCATCAGTTCAACCCTTGTTGTTAAAACTTTCCACAACTCTACTACCATTGAAAATACTGGTGAACATCAATCAATTCTTAGCTTTCTGCTAAAATGGAGTATACAATGGTACCTGTTAATCATCTGATTATCTGTAATTGAATAGGAATGACACTCGATTTTGTAGGTTTGTTTAGAAGGCACCTCTTCCACATTTGATGCCATTGTGTGGAAGTAAAGCAGGTTATAGTGTTGAATGTCAGTCGACATTATGCTATCTGCTTTTCATATGTTTTACTCTCGGTAATCAGTTTTTGGTTGTAGGATTTTTATATTGGAATGTGGGTTATGGCATCGATATACTAATAAATGTGGTCAGATTCCATTAGCCAGGAAGGAGTATTGTTTTTAACTTTTACATTTTACTTAATAATTATTTTTTAGTAATTTACAAAGGGATCCCTATCGACAACTTACTTACACCTATTGATCAGATCTATTTCTCTTCTCTATGTTTCACTGACATTGATAATAATGTCATGTATAAATATATACAGTTACTGTTAATAAAAGATTCTGTTCATTATATATTAAACTGTTATATAATGTGGTAGAACATAGTATATACAAATATTTACCACGCAACAGTCATTATACTATGCTTAACTTGCATTAATGAACCGAGTTAAATGATGCAAACCCATCCTATAGTTTTTTTCTAACTAAATTATTACCAGTTAAATGGTATCACAGTTAGTAGAGTGTTTTTCTTTTTTTTATACTTTACAACCGTTCCGCGGCAATTTGTAAAAACGATATTTTCATAATATAGTATATATATATATTAGAGTGTGCTGCGAGTCTTTGAAGAAAATGTTTCGATTTTTTACCCGTTTCAGTTGATAAGAGATGTGGGAATGCATTTCAGGCGGTGTTGGCTCTATTTTCTCATGATAGAGATATACTTACAGGGTGAGTTGGCTTATTTCTTCATATTATAAGTTTCATTTAAAAACAAACATAACCTTTGCTATACATACATTAGAGCGTACACTGCAATATCAATCCTTCATTTGGGTAATATTTTAGGATATAAATATTAATTTTCCGAGTAATCCAAACTGTGATATTATTGGGACACCACACAATCGGTTTTCAAGAGGTTTATTTCTTCTGAACAGAAATTTAATTCTCCATAATACTTCGTAATTACATTGCCTGAATGATGGCGAGATTTTTTTAATGTTAACGATTATATGTTTTCAGTGTTGCCACTCCTGTGTTTTTTAACACAATATGTTATTATTTTAATTAAGTGTTTTTGTGTTTTTAAGCAATTTTAGGGTTTTTACAAATAAAAAAATACTAAAACGGAAGAATGTTGAAGACAGACTCTCTCATTAACTTAAAACTTCCAAGAAAGCAATTACCTAATTTGTATTTCCGTAATATTCTATGGCAATATTACCCATTTTATTTACATACGTAATATTATACTAACTGTGTTACTTTTTTCATTCTGTGTTTTTTTTTCTACTAAATTGCGATTGGTAACACTGCGTTTTTATTAATTATATATTCAATCCTTTAATATAATTATTCGAATTCATGTTAAATTGTTTCATTGCATATCAGATCCAAAAGACGTTTTGTTAATGAAATGTATGCAGTTTGTATTACCTGAAATTATTACATTAAATCACAAATTTTGTGATATTTACTTTTGCTATATTAATAACACACTATACTTATAATGTTGTCTTAAATTATTTATATAATGATTATTTTAAATAAGGCTTTTATGACTTTTTCTGGATGTTTTTTCCCCCTATTTTGCTTACCTTGTTTTCTTCTCTTATGGTGAAAACAAAAATTTTCATAATTATTTTTAATGCAATAGACATGTTTTTGCTTTATTTTAATTGAATATTTCTGTATTTGTTAGTTTTCAAAGACTTCATTAGTCTAATTCATATAGTTGGAAGCCGACTGAATCAGAAAGCGATATATTCACTTGTATCATGTGGGAAGCTCTTTAAAAAGGGGAAAATCACGCGCTTCAACGAATAGCGCTCTATAACTCCATTTTTAATGTCTATCTAATGTTCTCTTGACTTCCTGACTTGTGGCCTATTTCAAGAGTTTGGTAACTAGCACAACTTTGTAGTTCTTGTTTGGTTTAAATAGAAAAAATAACATTGTCGTTAGTGGTAGGTGCTCCCCTTCTTCTTTCACAGAAAATTGTTTTTTCGTTTATCTCTGGATTCGCTCGGATTTGGCTGATTTATTTTCTAGTTCTGCTTGATGTCGTCTAACGGTTAATTACATTTTACTTGTTGTTTTGTGCTGTATTGCAAGACTTGGGGGCTATTCCTTTTAAAATGTTTCTCTTTTATAAATTTTATTTTTCAAAAATGTTACTTATATAGTTTATACTATACCTACTTCATTCCTCAACAATTGAAATTATGTTATTTCAATTTGAACTACGCATTATTATTGACAGACAATTATAAAAAAAGTTTTGCTGTGAATTAAATATTTACAACTATTATTTTTCCGTTTATTGAATATTATTGAGATAATTGTCTACAAAAGTAAATATAGAATTACCAAGTAAATATATTAGATATACTAACAACCTGTAACTCACCAATATCACAATAATTATCGAGATGAAGTTGCCCACTTTGGTATTAAAATATAAATTAATTACAGAAAGCTCAGATTTGTATATTACTTGGAAATGAAGTCGTTATCGTCCATACCAATTTGACGTATTTATATTTTTGTACGTTTAGCCGAGTACGCCTAGTCTGAGACGCTAAATTTCAGGACGCTGTGATGGTTCCGAGATTTCATCAAGTTTTGAGGACTCATGTCATTGTTGTACTTACTGAATATTATCTCATTCAAATTGTATTGTTCACGTATATACGTATAAAGCTATACACGTCATAATTATATATAATACAGTAAGTGAATGAATTTTATTTTACTTAAAATTGATCTTGCTTTGGTTGCATAATTTTGTGAATTCAAATTGAACATTATTTCCATAATAATACTAATATATTTTACATAAATCTTCAAATACGATGTGCAAACAATAACACCTGTTTAACAGATTGCTTTCTACTAATTACTTTTCAACAGTAGAACTGACTAGCTTCTGTATTTATTGTATGTTTTCTGTATATAGCTTTGTACATCTCAATCAATCTCATTCTCACGAATTGCATTTTCATCGGGGATACAAATTCCAATTGACTCGGTGATTGGTGTGTTAAGTGCGACCATCCCCAACACTTACATTTACTACCGTCTATCGAAAGTGACAGGCGAGGCATTGTCAAGTTACATCGTCCAGATTATTTTAGTAATTCTCCTCCGCACCTCCTTCTTGCCTGCGACCTTAGCTATAGCCAGCCAAAGATGCAGTTGCTCCTTTCATTTTCTTCCCTAACATTTTCCTACACACATCGAATACCCCGCTCGAGCAACATTCCTGCTTCAATTAACTCCTAAGATCAGCGTGGCTCGAAGGCTTAAGGGTCGAGGGTTATTGGATAACTTGCGCGTTGTTGCCTTCTGCATCGAGTTCGTCTTATGTAGCCTTGATGGAATAGGATTGGCCTTGTTAACTAACGGAAGCACATGCCCTTCTCCGCTTCGCTTCGCTTTACTCAGTTTTCCTATACTTTTCCCCCTCCTCTGCACTTCTGATAGAAGCCGCCATTTTGTTTCAATTTGGCTGTTTATGCTAGAAGAGTTAGTGATCTATATTACGTCTTGAAGAATATTATTACACATTGTGAAGCATGTTGATATCCTCTACTTTTAATAATTTCACCTTGCCTGGGGGTTATTACATAATTGGAAACTGAACTGCCACATTACTCGTTTTACTTCAGCCAAACAGTCTGCCTAACTTTTAAATTAAAAGTTTTCTATTCACCTTTTTACGATTCGGTTTCCACATGCATAATATTTTCACCATTAATAACTAAGAAGTAGAATCACATACTGTCAAAACACCGATATTTACAACAATCTATTACAGCAGGGCTTTTTATTTAAAGTTGGTACTGTTCCCCCCTCCCACCCTTCTGTTTATTGTTACAAGAACTTTGAGCCGCCGTCTTTGTGGTACACTAGCCTACATTTCACCTGTCGTACTACTTCAGGTTTCCCACACCAACTTCTTCCCTGACTAGCGCAGTGTCTTTTTAGTCGGTGTTTATTTTGAGAGGAGAATTAGTTGACAGGATGCACTAGCCAGAAACTCTTGATTGTCGGGCTAAGTTCCCTCTCTCTTTGAGGGGGCTACATTATACACCGCTTGTGTTCCGGCTGTTGTCTACTTGTATACTTTACTTGAGTTGATTTCAAGAACTGTTTTGCTTTATTATTATAATATTTCTTTAAAATAGATGTCTCGGATATTGTTGGGTATTCAAAGAGGCTGGTTGAGAAGTTCTTTTTTTGTGTGTCATGCAGCAAAATAACCGAAGGCTATGTTCGTCGCCGGGGAAAGTGGAAAACACGGGTTGGCAAGAAATCCCTTTTCAATTTGGTTTTCGTTAACATATTGAATCATTGAAAAACGGTTTCCTGTATTTAGTTGTAGTTTTATGGCAGCAATTGATTCGAGTTTTTTGCGAACGCTTGGGCGCCAGTTAATGTGCTTTTCATGCATTAAAAGTAAAAATCGACTTCTAGGTCAAAAACTGTAGTCCAAAATGACACATAACAGTTCATTGCAGAATACTTCAATTTGGTATTTATTGTACATTTGTCTCGGTTAAATTTGGTTAAATATAATTATAATTACTTTTATTTTTTGTATAGCTAAGTGAAATTATAGAGAAATCGAGTGAAATGCTTTACTATAAAAATGGTTTATTTTAATTTCTCTAAGTGGAATATATATTGATTTAGGCAATTTTAATATGTGATTTGTCTGGCGAAAGTGTCATACATATGTATATGGATTAAATAGACAAGTGAATAATTATTATTACATTACGAGTTGCTATGGATATAAATTATTTAATCATTAGTAGAAATTCAGCCATTTATTGACAATGAACATGTTTTCAAGTCATTTAAAAGGTTTAAGAGAATTTTATTGAAAAAATAGTTCAACCAAATAATTATATTTAACTAGTTGTGGTAATAAACAGTGATTATAAAACCATTAACATGTTAAGTTTATTGCTTTTTTATAAAATTAAAAAATTGCAACGATATGTCAAAATTGTTCACTATTTATAATATAATGCTCCCCGCAATTTTGAAAACTTTCGAAAATTATGGAATTTATAAATATAGAAATGATAAGTGGCTTTTATTTGAATAGTAGCTTTATAACTTTAGAACATTATACGATGGCGATAATAATCCACAATAAAGAGATGCGGCGTCATACAATGGAGAGGTTAGTGTGGCTAGATCATTACAAGAATGCTCGTAAAAGTCACATGTAAGTTCGGTTTTGTTAAACTTTGAACCAATTTATTTATTTACCTATAACGAATCTGATAGACTATACTTGTAGCAACTTCGCGATTTTTTGTCCTCTATTCTACTAATATTTCCTTTAAAAATGGTGAGTAACAACACATTTATTGTATATAAATATATTTTAAACATTTTCATAAAAGTATATATTTGTTAATATAGTCAGAAAGTTTAGGGATGAAAAAATTACATTAAGAGGAACTTTCTGTAAAGTGTTTTATACATGATACGCATAAAATAATGCTTAAAAGAATATATTGTATGTAACTTCTTTGATGCTAAATTTGACCAAAGATATGTTACCAATAATGAACGTTTCCACATTTATTGATTGTACTCTAGTCTAGAATGAATTACTAGCATTTGTTACCCTTACTTGGTTTTGGTATACATCTGGCAAGATTTTGTGTAAAATATTGAGTCTAGCATAATTTAGAAATGAGACCCAAGATTTAGTTATAAAAGTGTAAAAATCTATTTCATTTATAGTTTGTTATTATATTTTTTCATTTTATATTATATTGTATATATTTTTATATATTTATTTATTTCACTGGCCTCTCCTAGCAGCGTTATAAAATGATGTGTCATCTTCCACGATTAGTGCATAAATTACTTGTTGTCTCTTATTTGCCCATATATTTCAATTATATATCAAATTGTTTGTATTTTTTTTCTGTTTTGTTACTTTCAATAAATCGCTTTATATAGTTGTACTACATCATGTATATATAAATGTTTGCCTTGAATTCAACTTCGTCGCAGTAAAATTAGTTTGTAAACATTTAAATTTGTAATTAATTTTATAAAAAATAATTTCTTTTCGTGAATCTCTTGTTATTCAAAATTCAGCTCCCAATTTTTTAAAATTCATCTATAAGTATTTTTTGTTGTAAAATCCATATAATTAAAAATGTTATTATTTGACATTTACAGAGGGAAACAATATTGCATCATCGATAAAAATCACAATTTGAACAAAGAAAGATTATATTCTTTTTCAACTAATAAATGTTATTGTCTATATTGCTGGTAATCGCCTATTTGACAGAAAATTAGTTTTTTTTACTGTATTTTACTACCGTGGCATATGCTCAACAGAAAACTATAGTGTGACAGTTTCATTTATTTTCCAATTTAAAAATTGAGCACCATTACCTATATGAGATATACAACCTTATACAATGCAATACGATGTGATTCAATTCTATGTGTCATCTCTTAATTGTTCAATATGTCAAACTGGAAATAACCGATTAAAATCTGGTATCCTTTTTTTAAACTATGTCTTCCCTGACTATACATAAAAGTTTGCGTGACTTGGTCGGTGGCTATATAAGCTCGTATTCAATTATATAGGGATGGCAGCATAATTATTGTACCATTGAGTTAACTAATTTTATCTCTCAATTTATTGTTTAAGTTTCGAAAGAGGATATCTTTTGTGTATCGCGTTGTTGAGGTTGCGTTTCTATTAACCCGAGTTTAAAGCTCGATCGATATTGATAGGTGTTTCTGTGTGGAGAGTTTTGTACCTTTTTTTGTCGGACACACAGATTGACCGCATTATAATTTGGAGTAACTTTAAAAAACACAAGAATGATGGTCTTGTTTTTATTTCAACATTTGACAACGGAATCCGGATTTTTTACTTAATTTCATGAAAGTAGAAAATATGTCATTTTTTACTTCATTTGATGAAAGTTGAAAATATGTCATTTTTTAAAACACCTTGATAGCTATTCTTATTTACTTTCCACCAAACTTACTTGTATTGTTATGGAAATGTTTAATACTTTTTCTAACATTAAATAGAACATATTTATTTATTAGATTAAATCCTTGTCAACATATATAGGAATTTCCGAGCAACTCTAAAGGTTGCTGTGGGACGAGACTTAATTTTAATGAAACTAATTTATAAAATGACTATTATTCATATTTGACGATTGCATGGTTAACGGCTAAACATGATTATTTTATACTTATAATTGTGTATAAACTAATTATCGCTTATTATTTTAGAAAGCGATACATATTAAGTGACTTTTGCAGAACAATGTCTTTCCTTTAGTTATTGAGGTTAAATTGAACTTATTATCCGGGTTGCATTACGGTGTTTGTAATCTATAGAAATGAGCTGATTACGTTCACTCCTAATTAATCGACGTGTTGTTTTAAACGGATATTATATAGCAACGTATGTTGACTGTATTATAAGTAGACACAGAGAAATATCGTCTTTTACTGCGTATTGTTGTATAGGTACTAATTTCAACTTTTTAATTGTGGATGTCATTTGTATACTCGAAACCTTAAAACGCTAATATTATTTACTTTCAAGTATAAATATTGGTGATATCATTTTTCGGGACATGTGTAGTAATTTATGTTTTATTAAAAATTATTGTGATTATTCTCATATGTCACCATATTCTATTGTTTTAAAGTAATTTGTACAAAATATTAGTCTAAATATTTCAGTATAAATTATAATTTTATCTAGTAAAACAAATAATCAAAAAACTATAGTATAATTTGTTTGTATATCGTAAAAACCCGTGTATTAGTTAACATTATCTATTAATAGTAAAATAAAATACTGCTTTACTGCTGGTATAAATGGCGAAACCGGAATTTAGCTAAATTTAAAATAAATCCCATAACTAAACAAGTCCATCAAAAGTAAAATATCTCTTTCTGAGCGTATTCTATATTAATTTTTACTTGATTTTACTTTATTTGCTTTCACCGTATAAATACAGAAATAGAAACATTGTCTTTTTTCAGCAGTATATTGTGCACAACACACCAAAGGCGACATGTAGTTTCACATGGTGTGTTGAAAGTATCAAGCGGTGAGGGGATCTGTTTTCTGTGGTCGAAGTATTAGCATGAACATGTCCTTTTGTGTACACATGATTGGGGCTTCACAGCATGCAAAGAAGTTTCTACTGCTGAAGTAATATTTTTTTGTTTGTGTTAATAGTTTGTACAATTTACGCAATTATTATATATTTTATTTATTGTAATACTCAATTCTTCGATCTTTCAAATTCCATTATTTGTTTATTGAATCTGTTACTGGTAACGTGCTCAAGAATAATAATACTATTATATTGTTTAATATAATAGATTTCTCATATCTTTACTATTTCCTTACGAACGTTGCATGTGTGAAAATGTGGCAGTGACCACGTACAGACTGTTTATGCTATTTATACCCGGACTTTGAGACACAAATGGTCAGCATTTTCCTAGAGTATGTCCTCCATCACGGGGGGGGGGGGGGGGGGGGGGGGGGGGGGGGGGGGGGGGGGGGGGGGGGGGGGGGGGGGGGGGGGGGGGGGG
>JAUZND010001234.1:0-13619 GCA_034780555.1 Coelogynopora nodosa | reverse complement strand
GAGGCAGGGGGGTGGCCCGGAACTTTGTTCTGGATTGCTTCAATCTGTCTTGGCGAGAAGGGGTTTTCCCCCAGTTCTGGAGAACTGCGGTTATTATATTCATTCCGAAGGATGGCAAACCAGATGAAAAAGTCGAAAAAACCAATCGGTAAGCTTAACCTCTTGTCTTGGCAAGGTAATGGAACAGATGGTGACAAAAAGACTCACGTACCTTGCTTAATCGTTTGGCATGTGGCCAGAGGACCAGGCTGGGTTCCATAGACTTCGGTCTACTGAGGACCAGGTTATTAGGATCTCCCAGTCCGTCAGCAAGTGTTTTCAGAGCCGGCCGGCTTAATGGAGTGTTTTGGCACTACTGGATTTCTCGAAAGCCTATGACACGGTTTGGCGGGTGGATCTACTAGGCAACATGTTGAGCTCGGGAGTTCCTTTTCCCTTTGTTAAGTGGATTAGGGGCTTCCTTACCAATAGGCTGCCTAGAGTGCATCTCAATGGGAACGAGAGTGGAACCCAGTTGTTTCGTGAGGGACTTCCGCTGGCTTCTCTTTGTTCCATAAAGTAATCGTCCATCGTGAAATGGCCACAATACTGGAGAAGTCTCTGAGGCTCACAAGCTCGAACCTTCACAGGATAATCTCAGAGTATGGGGTTCGTCACCGCTTTGTAGCCTACAGTAGCTTTCACAATATGGCTAATCAAACCTGCGACAGTATTGGGTTAGCAGCTCAACAACGCCTTGAGTTCTCCCTGTCACTTCTGCCCGTGGCAGTGGGAGAACAAAGGGTGGAGTGTCAACCTTTCTTTGAGGGGGGCAGCTGTTGTAGTGATTTTGAAGCTGTCCATCTGGAAGACGTATTGGACACTATTCGTTGCCTTGGACAGTTTGACTTCACCATTTATATGGATGGATCGTCTGAGAGTGATGTGTGCCCCGGGGTAGTGCTGTGGTAATCTAACCATGGTGGCAACCCGACGGTTGAGTTGTGCGGAGTTCATTATGTCCTTTGAGATGGAGGTGAACGCCTTGTGATTAGCGGTGAGATGGCTTGGGACTGAAAGTCAGGGCAGTTGGTATTTGATCTGCTCCAAGAGTAAGTCCGCTTTGACTGCTTTGAGCAGTAGGACGTCTTGCTGTAACCCAGATATTGGTTCAGTGAGATCTTCTTTTATGCAGGTAGATGACACGGTGGTCTTCCAATGAAGCATTGGACAGGGAGGCCCGGGAGGCTACTATCAGCCCACAGAATGAAAATGGGTCGCAAGACCCTGCCCTGGTGACTTTTAGAGCAGCCAGGTCCCTTATTAGGAGGGAAGTCGTTGACCCCAGATCGTCCCATGAGCGTACTCGCCTTGTGTTCACCATCACGCCATGACCGGTGGTCTTATCCCGGCACCGGGAGAAGAAAACGCCACATTTGGAAAACCGGCCTTCCATGAATCAGAAAACATTGCACGAGTCGTTGCAGCGCTCCAGACAGACCCACCTCGGGTCATTGATGCACTCAGAATCATCCAGGATCGAACAAGAACGCTGGCAGCAGCATCTACAAGGGGATGGAAAGAAGCACAAGCATTGGATGCAGCATCTATCCAGAACCGATTTGGAATCCCCCCACTTACCTTCGTACATCTCCCGGCCACAGCTTCTCAGGCTAAGGGGGGGTGGGGACAAGGAGTAAAAGGGGGAAAACAATACAAGGGCAAGAAGTCCACGATCCAAGAGCCTGCCAAGCAGGATTAGTTTTTGGGATCCAGTTCTCCAGTGGAACTTTGCGTCACGTCAGCATTGGAGAAGATTTACTCATCACAATGTTGATTTAAACAGTTCTCACTCTACTATTTCTACTTTATCTACAGTGCCTTTAGCGGTGAGCACACCGCAAAATTTGTCTATATTTTCAGGTTCCAGCCAGGATACCCCCCCGGTCCCTCGGGAGGGTCTTCGCCCGTGGAGGATTCCGACATCCGATCAGATTTTGGCTTTAGCAAATTTTCAGTGGATTACCCTTCGCCCGATTGACCTAGAGACGGGAAACGATGGCTCCCCAGAGACGTCAAGAACCCTATCACTTAGGGAGTCTCTGGGGAGCGTGATCACACTTCCCTCTATCCCTTCTTCGCTGGGAGAACCCAGTACCGACCAAAGCACCCGGCAGAGTCCGTTTCTTCTGCCCCCAAGAGCAGAGGAGTTCTTTGATCAATTTCAGGAACGGCAGAGCCCGTTCCTTCTTCCTCCGGGTGCTCAGGAATTCTTCAGACAAATCCTGCCAGATCAGGTCTTCGAAGATCAACAAGCACGTCCACAACAGACAATAGAACATCTTTGGGTCGATCCACCGACACGTCCGGTTACTCCTCAGTTTGGATCAGAGACTAGTGAGTATTCCACTTCAGATGAAGAGTCCATTTTTGATGGACCCATATCGGGCGCACCGGTGTTGCCTCCTTTTCCACGTAGAGTAGTGGGAGGAGGACATATTCAGAACCCACCTCAAGAAAAGGACGATGATTCTCTTAGCGATGATGTAATTGACGACATCTGTTCAACGATGATGATCAGGCCAGTCATCATGCAACTCAAAAATATACCCGACATGAGAACGCCAAGATTGGATCCATTGTTTTGTGTCTCGTTTCCTCAGCGCCCGGCTATTCAAAGAATTTTCCAAGACGGTTTTAAAGTTTATGCCAAAACGCCCTCATCAAGAGCTCTCCCGCGACAAACAGACGACAACACTAGATTGATGATCCAGGGGTTACTTCAAGCTGATATTATAAAACCAGCACATCACCGGGGACCTTATCTCAGCTATGATTTTTCTGTGCCAAAGGCGGACTCAAAACCTAGGTTGGTTGTGGACTACAGCCACCTAACACATAAGCTTCCCAAACTTAATATGTTCTTGCCTCCTTTTGCCTCGATTCTCCGTAAGGTAAATTTTCCTTGTGATTCTTGGGCTATTAGATTGGGCCTCTCTAATGCTTTTTACTCGATACCGCTCCACGAGGAGTCTAAGCACATTACCCGCTTCCGGGTGGACAGGGATTTTTATGTTTTTAACCGTCTCCCTATGGGTCTCTCACCCTCTCCTGCTATTTTACAGTCTGTGTTAATTGCAGTCCTTCGGACCTTTATTCCTAGTGATGTGTGGTGGTGGACCCATATTGACGACACCATCCTTATTTCCTTGTTTAATACGCTCTTAAATGTTATCCCTTCTATATTAAATATGTTTACTCTTGCAGGTTTAAAGTTGAATGTTTCAAAATCTGTTTTGGTGCCGTGTCGTAAGATTTACTTTTGTGGCTTACGTATAGACTTATCTACTAGTTTTTATACTTTATCTAACAAGCTTTGGATTACTATTGAGTACATATTTGATATTCTGCTCCATATCTCACCCTTCTCGAAATTAGCTCAGCGGGCGATTGGCTTTCTTACTTACGTCGCCCCCTCCTTTGAAACAGAGTTCGGTTTGACGGCGCTTGACCATTTGTCTCGTCGGCTCTGGGAACTTGTCCGCCCTTGTTTTCAAGGGCGTTGGTTCCCGATCAGGGCAAAGCCTCCTTCGGGAGCCATCTGGTTCACAGACGCTACCCCCACCCAGCTTGCGGTCATTGACCCGGAGGGTATACCGAACGCTGTTCCTATTAGGGAGGTTTCTCAGCAGCAAGCTGAGTTATGGGCCGTCTTATGGGCCATTGTTGAGTCTGATGTATCAGATACTGTCTTTACAGACAATACGGGGGTCATTGGGCGTATCAAGAGAGTCTCGCCTACGGATCACCCTATTGTCAGATTTTTTGGTACATTGTTTCATGTCAAGAACTTACACTTTTCGTTTGTTTCTTCGCAGGAGAATTCTGCGGATTCCCCATCTCGGGCCGTCCCGTGTGGGTGTCCCACACTTGGTGACCCGAGACATTTACCTTTTGTAAAACCCTTCCAGTTTACCTTTCAAACATTTATATGAATCTTTTGTACTGTTCTGTGTTTTAGTGCATATCCGGTTTCGGTTTGCCTTTTCTGTCTATATATATGCCTGTTTATTACTTGCCTCTTCATAGTAAGTGAAGATTTTTGAGGTTAACTTCGGTAACCTTCCAATAAAGAGATTTATTTATTATCGTGCAGCTCCGGAGTAGACATTGTCATGTGTTGGCGGCTTACCGAGCTTATATGGACGAGGAGATGTCTCCTACGTGTCCTCATTGCAAGGAGGAGGAGACTCTGGAGCATTTGCTTCAGAAGTGTCCGACGCATTTTGGCCTGTGGCTACGTGTGTTCGGGATGGGGAGGCCTCCCTTGGCCTCGTATCTGCAGGGCTTCGGCTCCTCTGACAGGGATCAGGCTGACCCAACCCAACAACATCTGACTTTGTCAAAACTGCTATGCATTATTTCCTTCAGTCTTGGTCATGGATAATGCAATGCATTTTACTGTTGAAGACTTACATTGGTGGTTCAAGTTGATCAGATGCTATAGTCTTTATGGCTCCTTGACATTCCTGCTCTAATGGACAAGTGGAAAACATGGTTTAGATTCTGAAAATAGCTGTAAGAGTCAAAAATCTAAATACTTTTATATCCCTAAATACTTGATTGAACAATTTTCTTTTTCATTATTTGAATTAATTACTGTCCCCACAACAACAAAGAAGATAAACAACATGTTATTCAAGGGACAGAATCTCAGTTCATGAGCTAATATGGACACTACTGAGGTCACATAGGCCATGTGATGGACTCATGCTAGGATATTTGAAGAATTGCATTTTCCACATCATGGATCATTTGGATGGGCTAATATACAGATGACATCTGTTCACAAGCAATGTTTATAATAAACTAAAAAGTAGGTACACATTCACAATTGATAGAATTGGAGTGAAATAATAAGCCAAGTACTATATTGACAATATAATAATTATATAGATATAAAATATCTGTGTAGGATAATATTATTTAAAATATCTTAAAAAATTGGAGATGAATAAATATGATTGTACTTTTATTATATTAATTTACTATCTCTTATTTTTAAAGATATTTTACGTAATATTATCTTATAGCTCCAGGTATTTTATATCTGTATTAATATTATATTGTTAGTTGGCTTATTATTTCACTACAGTTCTATAAAATATGAATGTGTACCTACTTTAAATTAATTTATTAAAAACTTTGCTTACGAACAGATATTATATGTATATCAGCCTATTCAAATCATCCACTATGTGGATACTTCTTTTGCAACTAAATATGATACTCCACATCTATCTTTATTAAATTAATTTATTACTTATACATATTATATACCATTACAACATTTTGTTTCAGCTAATGTAGTTGTTGGACAATATAATATTAGCATTAAAGGACAACGAATTATTAGAGAATAATATTTTTATATATTTGGAATTATATGTCATTTAATGCAAATGATATATAGGTATGTTGTATTGCTGTTAGCATTTTTTAATGCTAATTTAAAGACACACTTTTTTAACCCAAATCACTTTTATGGTTCAGTATGTTTCTATTAGACTTTTCCATTAAGTTACTTAATTTTAATTGTTCAATGTAAGTCAACAAAACAGAAAAAACATACCTTAATTGACATGTGTAGCATTTTACTCATAATAGCTCATACATAAGCACATGATTATGTAGCGTTAAATAGTCAATATTATTGACTATATATTTAATATTCAGAAAATAACCAAAATAAATTATGTTCTATTTGCCTTAACATATTATTGTATATATTTGAAATATTTATGATTAGACAATGACTAAAAAATGAACTTCCTATCTTATATATAAGTTTTACATATTATAGAATAAACATTCTCATTACTAAATTATTTGATGTATTTAAAAAAAATATTTGTGTAATATGTGTCTCATATTGTTGATTTTATTTAAATGGACACACGCCTATTTTTATTTTATATTTGCATTATGCTTATAATATGAATAGGATTATGGTATACTGATTTTGCCAACTATAAAATACTTAAGAAGTATTCCATTATTTTATCACATAAAATGTTATGACCTTTTTTATATATTTGTTACATTCAACATGTCAAATGATAACTATTAGTTGTTTTTATAATGGTACTGAGTAATATAATGTATATGATAAACTTGTCATACATTAGTTATATGGTAACATTTTGTGGTTATAATAATATTATTTTATTATTACAAAAATACCGTTTAATGTACTTTTTAGTTCGGCAAGAGTGGACAGTGCTAGAAGATGGTGCATATGCTCACAGTATTCAGAATCGTGAAAGTAAGTTTGTAACTTATAAATAAAAATGTGTCACTTACATGATGCGACTATTTTAAAAATTATTGAAACTTTACTGTTTAACCTAATTAAATTTTATTTAAAAAAAAATTCAATAATACTTTTTTCGATAAAGTAAAGTAATACATTTTTCGATAAAGTAAAGTAATACATTTTTTGTATAAAATTATAAAGTTGTCAATTAATTTATTGTCTTTAACTGGTTTTAGGGGAAGTCAAAAGACGTAATTATATCAGTTGAATTAATTGTTTAGTAGCAAACTATACTTCCAGACACTTTACAAACAAACTTATTTCAAATATACAAAAATAACAAATTAAATATATAATTATGACTTTTAGTTTTTATAAAAGTTTGTTGTGGCATGTTTATTTATCAATTTGTGTCTGGGCTTTTCGAGAGATTTAAAAATATTATATTCTAACTTGTCTTAAACTATCTTGTCTAGTCTAATTTATGTCAAATATAGGAACAACAATTGACCCATAGATCTCAGGGCCAGTGCTGTCAATTTTCGGAGTTTGCACTTTTTTCACATCTAAAGGGCACCTCATGAATGCTAAAAAAATAATATACTGAAAAGGAACACTTATAAAAAAGGGCTAAAATGGTTGGTGGATGGCATGGCTCCCCGACAGAGCCGACTCTGGATATTTTTGAATAACCTCCCCCTTTTTTATGAGAATATAATCGTTGTATGTATTGTTTAGGTTTAATAACAAATATTCTGAAAAGTTGTTCTGTTTGTATTTTAATGTATTATGTATTTATTTACCCAGTCGAAGACCACTACAATCGAAACCGGGAAACACATCAAGCGGTTCTTCAAGACTATAATGTTGCAAGAAAACTTCAGAGAGAAGAAGATGAAAGGTTGAGGAACGAAAAGTAATATACAAAAAATTATTTTATCGTTTTTAATTTACATCAATTTAATATTAACTTAATTCATAAATTTTGAAAATTCGATTGCAAAATAGTTCATTTCATTTGTACTTATATTCTACGTATATTTTAATTTAATTTGCTATGTGTTTATTTGGTAAAATGAGATAAACCAGAGATTCAAAAGTGCTTCAGAATAGCTGAAATATTTAATTAGCGACCACGTAGTACTAATCGCTAAAATGTGGGTAGTCTATTTTATATATTGTTTTAATCATTAAACTGCGCAATTCAAGTGCCAATAATGCATATAATTCAAACAATACGTACACAAGTTACATCCAATGGTTTAATTAATTGAATAACGCTTATTTAGTTACGTAATTCTTCAGTTATATGATTTAATGATTACACTTTATTAATTTAGCTGTTCTATGTAATGATTAAGCGCATAACAGAACAGAATTTAATAAAGGAGATTTTAACTATTTGACTATTTTGTTCTTTGACATGAACAGCTGATAGTGAGTCATACCTGTGGCATACATGTGGCATACCTGTAAACAAAATATCCACAAAAATGTACTGCCTATGCATATATTATGTAGAGTACATTTTTTAATATAATGCACGGAAGTTCTAAATAATAAATCATTACTTATATAATATGCGATGTTGTTTGATTTATTTAATGATATACAATAATTCTATTAATTTTAAATTATACAATAAATAAATAACTGTAATTTGTGAACTAGGCCTCTTTATATAAGTACTGGTTTACTCTGGTAAATTAATATTTTGAATAGCTTTTTCACAGATAAAAAGTCAGTCACTGTTGACATTTTTAGTGGAACAACGATTTTGAAAATGGATTCTATTTGAAGATTTTCATATGTAATATATTATAATCTACGATTTCTTGAAACAAATAATATTTTATTGAAAATCATTTTATTTTGGTGGAATTTCATTCTACAAATAAGCAATCATGGTAACTTATACTGTATTTTGGTTGATAGTAGCATAGTAGTTGAATGTATTACGAAAAAGAAAATGTATTAGTCGGAGTATATATAAAAAATAACGTTAAAGAAAATATCGCATAAAAATAAAATAGTCAACGTTTATACTTTTTAAAGTTCAGTGTTTTTTCTATAAGTACATTGATGAAACTATTGAACAATTTTATTTAACTGTGTAATATTTACACGATAATTTTATAATAGGATAATTATTGGGACTTAATGTAACTTTGTTTTATGGATTTATAGGCCTACATAAGTTGGATTCATTATAATATATTATCAGTATAATCACGTTAAAACCAATCTATGTGGTAAAAATGAATATTGCAATAAAATCTTTGAAGTTTTAGTATAACCTTAACATTTTTATCTGAGTAAAACTTCAATATATTTTTTTATTAAAGGGTTGTTAGACAATTCAAATCTGCTCGCATCAAATTACTACCCGGCAAGCTTGAACTATTATTATTTACAGAAGGGAAACCGAGGGTCTCTCGGAAAAAATGGCAGCCCAAATCCATCTTCGCGAAGAGCGCAAGGAAAAGAAAAGAACTGCCAGGCGAGAGGCTGCATTGAATCAGCAATCAGTTTCCGTAGATCCCCAACTGTTAGCCGACGAAGGAAATGTGAGTCATAGCTTTATAAACCGTCGACTGACAGTATCTCACTAACTGTGAACACTGTTGCTTCAAGGTGATGAATAGTTATCCTCATTAATATCACGACCTACTTTATATCACATACCATTTTAGCGGCGTGTATGAGATCTGCACCCTCGCCGTTCCTACTGGGTAGACTATAGACTTGGTGTCGGTATAATTATTACAGGCAGATGATGTAGGTTCGACTGGATGTGATCGAGATGTGTAAAAGTAGCCCTTATTATTTGTGTCTAGCGGCGTACCGGTGGCATCTGGCAGGCTGCTGTAAGCAGGATGTCTGTTCTGTTGATTTCCTTGTCTGTGTTTTTATGAGATTTTAGTGTAAACAAGTGATGTAGCCTGCAGCTGTATATATAACTTTAAAAAAAATTAAATTTGTTGTCGAAAATATTTCCATCTAAATAAAATAGGTCGGCATACTAAATAGGTATTATTGTTAATTACTCGTTGTAAATGATATATTTAGTTTATTAACTTTTTAATAATTTTACAATAAAATACTGCGTAATGTATGCCTCGAAATGTATCGGTAAATGAATTCATTTTAACGGGTGTTATTAAACCATTATTTTAAATGATGCAATTGGACTACAATAATGTTTTAACTATATTGTCTATTTGTACAAATATTGACTTTGTAATGTATTTTCTGTGTTTTTTATTTGTTTAAAGTTTCAGTATTAATTATAGAATTCGTTGCATAGCTGTCTTTGTTGTTATATGTTATTTAACGCTAATTTGTATTACCTTAAAAGTACAACAACTATTTCTATAAATAGATTATCACCAGAAGGTCAAACGTTCACAAATAATTGTGTTAGTTCATATTTTTATGAATCTTAAACAGAGGTTGTTGGGACCATTTCTTTATAAATTATTTATTTATAATTCAGTATAAACATTGGTTATTATATTTATTTTTGTTTGGCACACGGTGGATGTAAAAATGACCTCAATATATTTGTAAATAATTCAATGTCAATATAATAGATAATATGACCGAGCACTTTAATTACAATGTGAATTAAATAAACAATAAAATAAATTTATTTTGATTCAGCTAATGTTGACATTTAATTTACATGTCAACTTTTCGATGATTCAGACATATTTATTATTGTTGCTCCTTTAATTTATATTGAAGTTGATGAAAACGGTTGGAAATGAAATGTTTATGCAGAAATCTTCCTGTTTTTGTGACTAAAATTATAAGGTCCTTCTTGCAGAGAACCCCTATCACAATTTGCTTATTTTTCCATTCGACGCTCTCATAAATGAATGTAATATTTGATTTAAAAAAATTTGTTTAGTGTTATGACAAAACATTAGGTAATTAAAAATTTATATTATATTGATTTAAATATTACCAACTCTAAAGTTATTAAAATATAATTTTAAAATGTTGCACCTATTGAATCTAAAATTGTAGACAAAATCAAATTACCAGAATTTATAAAACATAGAATTCTACTTCTTCGTTTTATTTATATTTTTAATTAGTTTAATAATCGATTTATAGAATTGTAAGGCAAACAGTAACCTGCTGCATGTTGACATCGTTAATTTATGTATAGCCTACCTGATTGATCTATTGTATGGAGCGCCTAGCACAACTTTATTTTTCATCACGTGTCCAAAATGTATTATTTCTTCCTGCTTCATGGAAGACATTTTATGAGAGTTCTTTTTATTCAACATGTATGTATTCCAAATCGGCAGTTAATCTTTCGTTTCTTATCTATGTATACTATATGTATTCATTCCAAAAGCCGAATTGATAATTATAATATTATATTATCCTATTGAATTATCACAATAATATTAAATTACACTAGACATTAGTTATCTGTGTTTACTACTATAACTAGTGAAGATTCACATACAAATACAAAGGTCAGATCAACCTGAATGTTTTTAGATAGTTCGTGAAGTATATTATCACACGTCATTCTTAAAACTTATGCCAAACCTTTTTTTAATATATGAAATTATTGTAAATTCGTCTACATTATTGTGTTTTAAAATGAAAGGGTTTTTAAATAAGAAATGAATATTCATGGTCATTGTTCCAAAATCGCATTTGTGTTTTATTGCAGCATTTAGACTATATACCTTATATATACTTATTTATCATAAGTCGACTAAAAAAAATTAACCACAGTTATTATTAGGTCATGGAAATAATAACAAGCATTATATAATGTGAATAATTAGAACTATATATATTTTTTTAAATATATTTTTTAGAGTATTTGGATATCCAGGTGCTATAAGTGCTATAATTTATCGTATTATCTGAAAAGTGTTTAAAGTAGGCGGCAAAGTTTCAAAAATAAGTTGTAATTAATATTGTAAACAATAAATTAGGCATTGTTTCACCCCATTTACTGCGTATTGTGTACACTGCCATACATATTTAAATATTGCCCTTTTTATTGTTGTCTATAGCCGCCGACTGAACCGTCCATACTCGACGACGAAGAGATAGCTCGACAAATTCATGCGGAAGAATTGCGTCTGGCTGGTGAGAAGGCAAGCACGCCGCGCAAGTCTTCCGTCGAGCAGGAAGTGTTGGACTGTCATCTGGCTCGGTTGTTCCAGCAGCGGGAGATCGTCAAAGCCAGGGAACTCCGGGCGGCTAAGCTACAAGCAAGGGAGCGCCGACTTGTGAGTTATAGATAGGGTGTTGTCGAAAGGCCTGATTTTGGTTTGTTGTGCGTGATTTATGTTGTTTAGTCGACCTGCCTGCGAGGGTTGGAATTATATATTAACATCGATATTTATTGATTCCTATTAACGAATTTTATTTTATATTGATAACAAATCAAGTTTTTTACTTTAATACAATTTTGACTAAGAGGTTAATAAAAGTAATTTATATTTCCCATGGATATATTGTGTTCTTTTGTCCAATGTTTTAAATATTTTCTGTAAATGTTTGTTTAACTGATACAGGCTACATTGTTGTTCTATATTTTTCCGTATTTATTGCGTTGATTTGAACAATGTTTAATCGTAATGTAAAATACGCAATCAGACCATCGGTAAGCAATTTAATTAATTAACTCCCACTATGACATGACCCCCACTATGACATCATTCGTTGACCTCCATTATGACATGACCCCCACTATGACATCATTCGTTGACCTCCACTATGACATCATTAGTTGACCTCCACTATGACATCATTAGTTGACCTCTACTATGACATCATTAGTTGACCTCCACTATGACATCATTCGTTGACCTCCATTATGACATGACTTCCACTATGACATCATTCATTGACCTCCACTATGACATCATTCATTGACCTCCACTATGACATCATTCATTGACCTCTACTATGACATCATTCGTTGACCTCCTCTATGACATCATTCGTTGACCTCCTCTATGACATCATTCGTTGACCTCCACTATGACATCATTCATTGACCTCCACTATGACATCATTCGTTGATTTCCTCTATGACATCATTCGTTGACCTCCACTGGGACATCATTCATTGACTTCCACTATGACATCATTCGTTGACCTTCTCTATGACATCATTCGTTGACCTCCACTGGGACATCATCCATTGACCTCCACTATGACATCATTCGTTGACCTCCATTGTGACATGAATTCCACTATGACATCATTCATTGACCTCCACTATGACATCATTCATTGACCTCCACTATGACATCATTCGTTGACCTCCATTATGACATCATCCATTGACCTCCACTATGACATCATTCGTTGACCTCCATTGTGATATGAATTCCACTATGACATCATTCGTTGACCTCCACTATGACATCATTCATTGACCTCCACTATGACATGACCTCCACTATGACACCATTCTTTAACATAGCTTATTTTTGTAAATTAATCAATCTTTCATTTTTATGTTTAGTCTTATTTTAAAGCGGATGAATATTTATTTTCATTTAAGTATAAATATATATAAATAACAGTTTGGAACAATATACTACATCAGCCTTAACCTTACTTATCTTCGGAAATATATAAATAAAATACATTTTAAGTACATGTTTAAAAACCAATTACTATTGAAACAATAAATAAACCTTAACATTTTATTATATATTATTATTTGTCATCGTCGCGTTATTTATTTGATACCAAACAATGTAAATAAATATTAGTAATATATTTAATAAAGGAGAAACATAATATTATTTTATAATTCAGCAACAAAAACATGAACTGACAGACAGTGTGTACTTAGTATTTTAATTGTAGACTATTTTTTGGTTAATCAGGTATCCATATTTACAAATATATATTAAAATAGCGCCATGTACTTTAAAATGTATTACAGGCCCGTATCTAGGCATGAGGGCCTCGTCCGAAATTTGTAGCGCATAATTCAGGCTAGGACACCTATTTTTAAAATTTGTAAGGATACAAAAGAAAGTTTGGATATATTTTTATAATGTCTTTATACAGTGTTATTAGTAATACAATTATAAAAAGTATGGATACTAAAATAGGTATTTTTGATATGTTTAGTATTGGTATACAATAGTTATGAGAGACATATCATAAGAGTAGCGACTACCCTGGGCTATGCCTATCCCGATTTTACGTCTTGTGTACGGGCCTGTATTAATAATTTAGATCACATAAACAGAAGGCGCGGGTCCGCGCCCCCCCACCAATGAGATGAGAAAATGCCCTTTTTGGGGAAAAACGTGCC
>JAUZND010001233.1:0-34863 GCA_034780555.1 Coelogynopora nodosa | reverse complement strand
AACCCAGCGATCCGTGAGCGAACTCACTTACCACTAGGCCACATCTTCGCCTGTCAACCATTGTGTCTAACTTTAATTATTAAGTAAGTATTATGCAATAATGCATACTGTAATTGTCTCATTTAATATTCTACTAAATGTTTGCAGCTTCTATTCAATCTAAAAATCCCTCAATCATCCTTATATTCACACCCGTAAATGTTGACATTACTTCTCTCACTATAAGGAAACAAGTTTACTTTTACAATTCTCCTTACAGGACTAATAAAGGCAAGACGGTTAATGTTATTATTGTAATTACTGAACAAGGTCAGGTTAAGGACTACTCCTCCAATACAAAAAAGGAGGATCGAATCCCGATGTTTATCCTCTTTTTAGCAGTCTGGTAATTGTGTCAGTATAGAGAGTTTATTATTATTTTTTTAATTTCTCTGCGTTCGGACGAGTATGAAATGGGACGCCTATTTTCGATTCGGGATTTTTAGGATTGGGACCTTTCCAATGCCAGTAAGGCTTTAACCTACACCAAAGTGATGAGGTGTTAGCGGGCAGTTATACTTGCAGCTGAGCACAGTAAACATTATAAGATACAGAACCAACTTTCGTCATAAGCCAGATTCGAGTTTAAATAGACCGCCAATTAGTTATATGTAGGAGTTCGCTTGGTATGTGCTGGGTCCGCTGAGTTTTATTGTGAACTGAGGCTAAATTACTTCAACCCTTCAACTCACAAGAGAGTGATCTGTTAATAATCGAAATCATATTCATAATTAATAGTATGTAACATTTGTGTATTAATTGTTAATTGAAAAAATTAAATAAAGTATTTAAATAAGAAAATTACACAAATTGTTAATTTTAACAAAATTTTTAATATCTGTAATTTGATCTCTTATTTGATTTACAAATGGCGCGGACTGATATTAAGCGGGTTCAACTATATATATTACATATATCGAGAGTTGGTTACACATTATCGCGTTTCATAATAAAATTATATTTAATAACAGTGGTCTTTCGGCAAACTGCGTCACTCCCGAAATATACTTGACGCTAACCTAGTTCACGGCAAGTTTCACCAAACGAAATAAAACCCAGTAGACTTGAAAGAGTTGATGGTTGATCCCGATAAGTTTTGCCCTCTCCTTCTCTTTCTCTCTCTCTCCGTTTTTACTTTTTTTTCACATATAGGGGAAGATCCCGTTTAGTCAACGAAGGGCATCGATCTGTCCTCGTGGCAAAGGAGACAGGGGCTATATTGAGATCAGTGTGGGACAAACCATCTCTTTGAGTTTGGAGGTCTGCAGGTTCCCCTCATTCATGAAGGTGATTTCTTAGCTGCACTAATGTTGTGTCTCCTTTGACAACGAGTACAACTAACTGGCCATCATATCGGATTATAGGCCACGTATAGCCGGTTCCTTTTATTGTCGGCGATATGTCAAGCAAGAAATATAACTTTTAAGTCTTTTTTTTGTTCTTTGTGCTTGTTTCTTATTTTACAAATTAGGAATAATGCGCGCTGCAGCAAAAAATAAAACAAATCAATGTTTATTTTTTTAAAAGAACGAAATGTTCACACATACTATATTAATCATAGGCATAACAAAAAGGTGAAACTATATATTTTCAAATGTTTAATTGATTAAATTTTAGAATTCAAAAGTGGTGACATTTCATTTTGCTAATTATTTTATTAAACAAAAAAAATGCTTTCTATACTTTAGATCATTCTGTAAATATATTAATTAAAATCCCCTTTTTAAATATTTTATTATATTTATATAATATTTATTAATCACATTGGCCTCATGTTGGCCAATATACTACATGAAATACAGCCAATTTGCAAAATGATCGACGACATGTGATCCCCGTTTAAAGTGAGCATTAGTGGAAATAATATAAATAAATAACTCGTTTCACTTGATTTAATTCATTTTAATAATTTAATTTGTTAAATAAATTTAATAATTTTATTTATCTTAAAATAAAATCTTTCACCTAACTGAGTCGTTAAATATTAACTTGATACAAAGTAAGAAGATTGAATAGTAAAGTTTAATCTGGCGAGATATTACTTCCAACTAAATTGAACCATGTCATCTTCAATATTTTACCAAACTTTTTAATTTATCCATTCGGAATGTTGTTTGAAATGTTGTATTTTTTAATATTAAATAGCCGCAATTTACATGTATTTCATAGCTATGTTAAAGGGGTCAAACTAATATAAAGTAGGTCAATGTAAACTATGACATTGATAAACAGTTTACTAACCAAAATGTGATAGTACTAAATATATTTTATTTAATCATTTCATGATAAATTGAAAATTAAATAGTTCATAAATTTAACAGTTTTATTAATTATTCATTGGATTAATAAGAAAACACACAACTCTTTGTTTGTAATGTTATTTGTAACTTAAATACTGTTTTTAAATGAAATCGAAACGTCATTTTATTTTAAAAAATGATTAATTATTTTTTCGATTTTAATAAAATTAGTATATTGTTAAGAGAATTGACTAATATCATCTATATATATATTATGTATATGTGTGTGTGTAGAAGTTACAAGGACTCATAAGAAAATCGATGCAGATTTCTATAAAATTCTGAAAACTGAATGTTGCAAATAGTGATGTCTCATATTTAACAGGCTACGTTTTATTTTTTAAAGGGACACTTTTTATGTCTCAGAAAAAACAGGATAGTGCTACGCCTTTCAATAAAATTTTATTTTTAATATATAAAATATGAAAACTGGACTCAAAACTTAAACAAATGTAGATATTATCGTCTATATTTTTAATTATATTGGCAAATTTTTTCCAATATCTATTACATTAAAGAAAATAAAACGGATAAAACGGTTAGATTTAAAATAAGAATGACATAAATATCAAAATTGCGAAATATTTTACTAATGTATAGATTGCATTATATATCAAACATGTAGGTACTTGAACCAAATTAAAAATGTATCAGTTACTATTTTTTACAACAATTAATTTTTTTACAACAATTAATTTTTTACAACCAAATTTGTTTACAAAAATTGTTTTTTCGTTATAATACTTTCAAGATACTGTTTTAAAACGCCATTCTATTATAATAGTCAAATACCAAAACGTATTGCTTCTTACTTAGTTTAAACGATGTCATTTATCTTTCTTCATTTTTAGTGTGTTTCGTGACTCACAGTCCTGACTAAATATCATATTTCATAGACTATCTACTTTTTTAACCTTTAAGATACTGACTTAAAAGACTCATTTTTGATCTGCAAAAGAAATAAAAAACACAACTGAACTTCAAATTATCATTTTAATGACAGCAGTATTCAGTTTTGTGCACGGCTGTAATTATTTGAAAAGTGCTTAAAATGTCATAGATTCGAAAAATATATTTAACGTTGGAATTATAGAGAACAACGATTTTGTAAACAAGCACCGGAGGATCTAGGGAGAAGTTTTTATATAAGATAAAATATTCCCTTTTCAAAAGTAGGATTATTTATTTTTATGGCAGGATTCTAAAATGAACAAATAACAGTATGCTTTTGAAAAAAATAAACCATCACCCCTCCCTTAGAAAATTTATAGACCCGCCACTGATAAGGATAAATTATATTTTGCATAAGATATTTATGATGACTATTTAAACATTATGTATAAGGTGTGTGAAAAATGTTAGTACTGCTTTTTTAATACAAACATTAATATATTAATAATGTATACAATGAACAATGTAACTATGTAATGTAGTACAGAATTAAAGTTCGTAAGTACAGAATATTTCATAAACACATGAGTAGAAATAAGTCATTTTAATTAAAAAATTTAATAAGCCACCATTCTGATGTTTTACTCCGTTTCAAACGAACGACACCTTCCTGAACCAACTACTCTCTCCACAACCTCACGACCAACTCTAAATTCCTAAACTATTTCCTGAACCCTTCCTGGCTTAATACAGTCTTCTCCCCATGGTGTCATTAACCATTCTCGAATTTTAATTTCTGAGTAATTATTCAGAGCTAAGACTTTAATAAAAAAAAGTTGACCCATAAATAATAAACTGTCTGTTGCATTTAGACAGCATTTAGTCATCACACTTAAAATTGAATTTAATTTAATCGAATCAATAAATGTATAAACGTATAGAGCTTCATTCAGAACGTAGGCCTATATTGTATATATACTTCAGCATGCATGATTTACGTATGTGCTTGTATATGTATTAAAAAACGCTTTTTTTCGGACACCCTATAAATGTCTCAAATTTAAATATTTCAAAGGTAGCTTAACACAATATAATAATTAAACAACATCCTGCGGGCATATTTTAATTATCTTCTTGGCGAACATTTCAGCTGTCCCAAAAATTAATTTCGATAAACAACAAGTTTTATTAAAAATATAAATTATTCTTTAATTGTGGAACTCTTACAGTGTTTCAATGTTCATTATATATTTATATTAGTAGTTAGACAATACAATATACTGTATAAATATAATATAAATATAAATACAATATAATATACATAGATATAAATATCAAAATAAGATTACATTAACATTATGCATCTCTATGCAAGTTTTTTTGTTGTATTTTTAAATTGGATAATTTTTTTTTTTTAAATTAATTTTTACTGCATTTATTGTAATATATTTGTCGATATTTATTGTAAACATGAGCAAAATAAAGCCTTTACGAAAACTACGAGTTATACACATATGAGAATTTGACTAGTCTATGAGTGTTACATGTTTTCCATCTCATTAACGGATTTACATAAGGAAGGGTTCAATATCCACATTGCTGAACTTGTAAAATTAAAGTGTCGGTTGAAATGTACATTTATTATAAAAAATATTATATATTATATGATGTTCACAGCAAACTATTCAATATTTTATAATACCACATACTAGACATGGTTTACAAGTTTTATGCCAGTTAACTTCAATTTTTATTAATTAATGATTGGCTATAATTTTATTTAATTAGCGACACCCTTTTAATGATAGTTTTTTATGGACAAATATATTTTGAATGGCTCTTTCCCTAACTATAAATGTTGTATTCGCCAGCACTTTAACCGTTGCAGTCGTACTATAGGGGCGTTACCAGGGGGGTTCGGTAAGTTTGGACTATTTAGTTATATACTTATTTAGATCCGCTTCATAAATTCTAAACACACACATGAAAAATCCTGCCTACTTTTAAAAAAACTCTTTATACAACATATTGTAGGGAAGGTGGGAGGATAGAGTAAGGAGTTTCTGATCATAAAAAGTCAATAATGAACTTTGTAGTATATACCAACTTTTTATACAAATATTGGTTTCGAACCACCACAACCCCTTCACCCAACTATTACACCAAAGATTGAAAGGATCGTGACGTCATGACATTTATCATATTTCACGCTCACTCACCATGTGCGCAAACACACTTGAAGTAGCCAATCTTGTCCAAACACGTCCCTCCATTCAGACAGGGGAGGTCGCTACACTCGCGGATATCATACTGACATCTCGACCCGTTATAGCCGGATCTGCAGCGACACCTGAACAGACTGTCCCCACTGGCCACGTTGATACACTCGCCTCCATTCTCGCACGGGGATTGGTCACGGCTAGGCAACACTGATGTATCGATAGTGTTCGAAGATGTCATCAGGTCACCAGTGCAGGCGTCAATGCGTGTTGAACAGTCCAGGCCGCTGAAGCCCGGTAAACAGGCACAATGCCATTGGCCGATGACGTTGGTGCGACATGTAGCGTTGTTCTTACATGGCTTCAGTGACAAACATTTATCGGGATGCTCGCAAAGTCTGCCTGTAAATTTGAAAAAGCGTTAAAATATAAATAGTTTTAAATAATAATGCTTTTTAGTAATACAAGTACATTAATTAAATTATGAAAAAGTATTCTTAAAGTATTGTTTATAATTTTTTATCTGTTTTTATTTAATTTTATTGGTGATTAAGATAGTTAGATGACGGACGATTTCAGGATGGGTAACAAAAATATAATTTCATGATAATTAACATTATTATGGTACATTTTCAGAAGAAAATTTTAACACAAAATAGGCAATATTATATAGAGACATGTCATAAAAATAAAATTAAATTAAATTTTATAAAATTTTAATTGAAATGTTTTAATAATGTTAACGGTTAATATTCGAGTGCGTCCATAAGGGGGATACATTTAGGGGGTCCATAAGGTGCATAGGTGCGTCCATAAGGAGATACTGCATATAATTATTGTTTAAAATATGTAATACATTTTACAATCTATGATATTTTAATGAAAATGAAAAAAATATCTAAATTTATATATGATGTATAAAAATAATATATTAATATAAATGTAATGCTACTGTTAAAGGAAAATTTGTTTAAAAATATATTTACACATTTTTACATAAATATTGCGGGAATATATAATAACACAATATTAAAAATATAAATATTGTGTAAGAATATTAACTCATAAAACTTTGTTGTCGTGTACAAAATATCTATATGACACATAGACGTGTTTTAATTTTTCATATACATTTAATATAAACCTTAAATTTAAATTATTTCCCCCTTTTTTTATATCATACATACTTTTTTTAATAAAGTTTCAAAATATAATGTTAGTTTTAGTTTCCTTTAACACAACCATTATTTAAATACATTCATAATATATAATAGATTGTAAGGTATTATACAATAAACATTAATTAAATATATAAATTAAAATGTAGCACAGTATAGATGCACTTGAATATCGACCATTAAATTTATAAAATACGTAGAAATACATTTTATTAATTAATACACGCAAACAAATAATTATCAACCAATCACAAATGTTTGTTGAAACAAAAGCCGTAATTTAACCGTGTTGAACGTTTGCCGGCAACCAGAAGTTCGATTAATTTGTTTGCCAACTCAATTACATAGGGCAAAATTTCTTGGGTTATGTTTTGGTTGTCTAAATAAATTGTCCGATTATAAGTGAATCGGCAAACTAGTTGGGCAATAAAGTTGCAAATAAATAAAGTGCAAATAGGGCTTTAACAGTAAACACTTTTTATGGTATAATGCATTTTCGTAAACAATGTATATATATATACATAAAGCTTTGTTGATAATTTTTCGCAATTGTTGTCAAAGCTGAGTGAATTAAATTATGGGGCAACAAAATTAAAACAATTCTCAATTTAGTCGTTTCTTTATTGTTTTCAATTTGTGATAATGTAAGACTATATATTGCTCATCGTGCTTTCATTTTGGAACGATTATTTCATTATCGAACAAATTAATCTCTCTATAAAGAGATGACATCATATTGTACAAACCAAATCAGTCGTATTTGAAAAATGGTGTCAAAAGTTTGTTTTAATTTAAAATTGCAGGAATAATACATTTCTATTTTAATGTTAAAGAAATAGATCCTTTGTTAATTATATCCGATCACGTTAAAATCGGTAAGTTGGTTTTATAGAATGATTTAATTTATTCCTATGTTATAATTTATACCTATATTTATTATATATAATTATTTAGTATTTGTTCGCCATTAAATATTTTAATGTGTATTTTACATATAAGCTGTTTAACGTGCTTGTTGAATCAATCTTGAAACGCATTAAATTTGTGTACATGTAATGAATATTATAGGTTGATGACTATAATGTGAATGTATCATATAATATTTAGATGTGTCTATTGTGGGCATAGTGCATAATAGTGTTAACAATGTATCGAGAACACTAAAATAGTGGTTCATAAAATTAGGTTATTTTGTATCATAGAATTCCTCAATCTATAAATCTTACCTACAAAACCAGGTCGACAAAGACATTCGTACTGTCCATGAACCTGGTCCACACAGTTGGCCCCGTTACGGCAAGCTCCGGGGTGGCAATCGTTGACGTTCACTGTGCAATTGGTTCCGTTCCAGCCAAGTAGGCAGGAGCAGGCGTAGCCCCTTTCGTTTGAAGAAGGAAAGCATGTAGCCCCGTTCATACATGGTTGATAGAAACACGTGTTTTGATTGGACGATAGGACACTGGGCCAACTCTGTATGAGGACTATTAGTGATGAAGAGAGCATCAATATGTGAGATTTTTATTTAAGAATATATATATATGAAAAAACAATAGATTAGTGGCAATTATATCGGTCCAATTGTAGAAATAATATTTAATTTTGAAGTTTAAAATAATATTATGCAATTGCTATTGCACGTTTTTCTCTCGGAATCCATTATCCTGAAACCATCGCAAACCAGGAACTCCGGAATAAGGGATTAGATCATGCCACCATATTTCTCGCTAATCTAAAACACAAACTGCGTACTCGTGCTCCCGGATCTTCCCTCTCTATTATTATTCTTAACAGTCCAACTGAACTAGCACAACAAGGTATGTCACAATTCCACACGCTGAAAGACGATTTCTCCACACTTTGAACCCTTTTTGATAATGACTTTCTGTACATTTAAATATCTGTTTTATACATGTTGCCTCCTTAAATTTTTTTTGGAAAAAACGTAATTTGATGATGACTTGTTCCATAAACAATTCCAATTATTTTTGTTAGCAATTTAAAGAATTAATAATATACATACTTTATTGAACATTTTTTATTTCTTTAGCTAATTCATTCAATTTACTAGCTATATTCTGTTTATATTTAGGACTCATTCAGTAAATTTTTTGACCCCATTTTAATAATTTTGGAGCCCCATTCCATCAATTTCCCAGCCTCATTATTTATAATCGCATCATTATAATTGTGTCCTAACACATTCGCACTATAGTGATTTTCAATCCAAGTTTGATAATTTACCAATTCCATTTGATTAATTTCCAGCTGCTGTGAATCACTCTGCTGCCATCATTCTCGTTATTTATATTTTAAAATGTCTTGCCCATATTCTATTAATAAAATAACGCTGAAGTAATACAATATTGATTATTATTTATAAAAATAAACAAATATATAAAAAAAGTTTAAGATTTCAAATGGGGCATGATGTCATTAAGAAATTTATAAATAATTGATTTAGTAGTTATGAATTAAACATCAAATTAATTTAAAAAGGGGTCAGATATCGGACCACAATTAAAATATATAACGGTTTAAATTTTGCGAAATACGTTTTTGTTTATAAATTAAAGTATATGTAACACTCGGTATACATATATATATATATTTCAAAGTTGACGATGCACAGTGAATTTGTATACTTTGGCGGAATACCACTGTGAAAGTAAAAACCATTAACTCTTATATTGTGTCATTTTTAATTTTTCTTTTTAGTGAAGGGACATTGTCGACCAATAGATGCATGAAGAACCATATTATTTGTTATTACATGTTACTGATATAGTAAGGATCCCTTACAATTGTTAGCTGTCCAATTTATAATAAACGAGTCTATTTCTAATTATTACAAATTATATAGAGTCAAACAGCTGAAGGTCTAGAAAGAATTCCTTTCTGGCAATACAGGCGAAACTTGTTAGCAAATATTTTTTGTATTTAGTGCTAAATAATTGGTCCAATTTCAACAATGCAGAATTTAAATAAATATATTCACTCATAAATTTGACGTTTAATAAATCCCATACTTATATCTTAATACACTCAAAAAATTCTTTAAATTTTGTAAGTTTACGATTGAATAACATTTAAATATATATTTTGATTAATTTTATGTAAACATGTATAAAATATATTTAAACGTTATGCAAAAATGTGTCAAAAGTTCATCATCAAGCCGAAGACTAGTATTATGTTCGAATGTTGCACATAGTATGCACGAATATTACACGTTATATGTTTGTTGCATGTATAAGTCGTAAACTCAACAATTTTACCGTCTCAGTTTCGGGGTGGAACCAACCTTTATGTTTTTCGGGAAAAGCTATTCAATTTCTGGGAAATAAGAAGCGTTCAATATGACTTGTACAACTTCTTCATCAACAACGTCATGGACAATCAGTTGCACTTTCTAATGCATTCGTAGACTCTCACTATAGTTGGTCTGGCATGTCAACATAATGTTTGACTTTATTATATATAAATATGTATATTATCATTTCATTTTATTTTGATTCCTTACTTTATTTCATTATATCAGTATTATATACATGTATGTTTACATCTCGTTGAAGGTTATTGTGATTGTCTTATAAAGCGCCAACAAGATTCAAGAGTCACTATGTATTAGTTATGTTTCACTATTATTAAATATATTTACGTAATAAAAGTTTATTTTAAAATTTTAATTATTTTAATCATTTTAAAAATGGTCTTGCCTCACACAATTAAACTACGCGCTAACCGTGAGGAATAGATTGTATATCTAGGTATATAGGAATAAACAAGCAATCTATATTTATGAATTAAAACATATCCTATGTCTACGTAGAGAACGCTTTTATAATGTGTTACAAAGTGCCATTGATTAAATTGTCACAAACCTTCAGAGCAATATTAATACTTTATCTAACAGTTGTTATTAAATTACAAAATCGTTCTTTACAATAATTATGGTTTAATTATAAATAAGTATACGATAATCTATTTATATAGCAATCATATGAATAAAAAGCGTTGTTAATATACCATAGATATTGGATTCATTAATATTGATTCATTCACATATCCGATCTCTATGTAGTATACAATATATAAAGTATTGATCAGCTTTTGATCATTTATTGATTATACTATATTAATAAAATAAATTTATAAATCAAAACAGTATAGATACAATTAATCAAAGAGTAATAATAGTAACTCCAATAATGTAATATAATAAAAATGTAATTTAATTAATTAATTAATTAATTAATTAATGTAAATCGGTACAATTGCGAGATTATAAAAACGTCTTTTCACCAGAAGTTCACTAACATGATAAATTCTTACAATTATAATAACTTCTATGTTCAACTTACTCGAGGTAAAAAACTAACTTTTTAAATATATTTTGCCAGAAGTCTATCTATATATTAGTAAAAATATTTATGTATGTGTATGTTACGAATTTCATTTAAATATGTATTTCTGTTCTTTTTTCCATAAAAGAAAAATTATTATTTTCTATTAACCCGTTGTCCAAATACTCCATTCTCATGAAGTAAAATTTTTTCAAACACTTTAAAAACTAAAACTAAATATCCAAAAACAGATATTTCGTGATGACGTCACACATAGTTTCTGTGGGGAAAGGTAAATAAAAAGGTCACTATAATAGCATGCCATTATAAAATTAAATTCCCGAAGTTTAAGACTTATAGATCATCAATTTTATATATCGATGATACATGCTAATTATCGAAAAATTTGTTGTTTAAATAAAACTTCTTATTTTATTACATCGTTGTGGTTTTATTGTATGACACATTACTTTTTTAAAGACATGCGAAATATATTTAAAATATGAAATAAATTTAGTTCAATAATGTTTTAATTAGGTTGAAATGAAAATATGGGTGGTTATTATCTTCCGCCAATTACAAATTTTATTAATATATTTTACTTTGTGTGTTTTATTGTTGAGGTAGTTTTGTGATTAATTGTAATCTATAATTTTGATTCAGAATAAATTTCGATCAAATGCATCTCATCACTGACAATAATCAATACGGATCACATTAGTAAATTAAACTGATATTTTGCAAAGGCGGATCCAAAGGTGGTGTACAGGATGTCCAGACCCCACCCAATTTTTAAAATAGCTAATTATAATGCCCTGCTTAAAATACGTCTATTTAATGTAGGCTACTGCTCTTTGTAATTTTGAATACATTTTTTATAGGACCTCGTCCTTTATAATTTACTGGATACAAACACTAACACTGTAGAATAAATAAGATTAAATTGATCAAAAAACACCAACAAAATTGATCAAAAAACACAAAAAAAATTGATCAAAAAAACAAAAGAAACATATCAAGACATCGTATATAAAATTGCGAATTTTAAATAATAGTTAACATGTTTTATGATATGCAGAATAAATATAACACTATACTTTCCAAAATGAATAAAGTATCGTTTAAATGAAATTAGAATTTGTTTAGCTTTATTATCAATATAATTTTTATTGTTTCTGTAATCTGTTTCAAGGAATTTGTAATTGTAGGCACAAATGTGTAACTAATTAAATTAACACTTTTTTTTCTACGTTGCAGTTATAAATTTAACTTATTGGAAGTTTCAGATTTTTTGTTAATTGAACAACATATATCAAAATACTTATTTATAAAATTACTCAGTTGCTATAAAATATTTAATTACCTTATATTAATATAGTACTAAGAAAAAAATATTACGTTTAACAAATTGCATAAAAATAACTAAATAAGTCTATAGATATAGTGGTCTTGTGCGTCTCATACTATTCTGGGAAGTTAATTTACTTATACGAACCAATCCACTAATGTTCACAAGATAGGGTTAACCCAAATAAACCTATCTATGTATATCTTCCTCTCTTTTGTGTTTAGGCCAAGCGATTGTTGTTAAACCGAAACTGAGATCCATTTTCTAATTACTGTAAATGGATGTTTCGATTGAATCAAAGGATAAAATTGCACACAATTATAAGAATAAAATTGTACATCATCATTCATTATGCCGTTAATATATCAAGATTGATCACGAATTATATTCAACAAAATAATATTATTACGTATGTATATAATAGCATATAAATATATATACAATAATTGTATAATATGTGACCGTAACATTTTAAACCGTGTTCAAATAACAGTTTCTATAAGAGTATCATTAAGTATTATATTATAGGTGTAACGGTTTCAACTGTTATCCAGACATCAATTAACATTAAAAATAACAGAAAATATTCATTCAGAAATATTATTATTAAAAACATGGGAACATTTTCTTGCATTATAAAAAATTAAGCAAAATTTTGTCTTAACAGTTGGTGCTTATAGCGATAAAATATTTCCAAAGTCACGCGCCATTGTTTACACGTGTCTTTCATTCTTTAATTATAATTTTTAATTATATTACGTGTTCTTAATTTGATCTGGTTTGAGCCTAGTTAGTTTCTGTCAATTATATTGTTGGGAAGGTTGTCAAATTTAAGCTATAAGTTTGGCCATTTGTTTTTTAATCATTTTAAACTCAGGCCTGTTTTATAAGGTATAAGCATTCTTTTAGTATTTTAAGCATATTTAAAATGAATAATTGTGTTACTTGTGATAATTGTGCTACTAGATTGTATAACTTTGATAGACAATCGCTTTTATAATTTATGGTTCAATATTTTTTTTAATTTTAATTTGTTTTTATGTGACATTGAGATGTGTCATTTACTTTACTGTTTTATAATATTTTACTAAAATTACAATCAAACAAGATACTAATTGCGCTACTCATTTTAGATACTAGTACATATTATTTTATTTTAACAAATTAGGCAAATTATGATTATGATTTAAATTATGATCTTTAAAATTTATATATTTGCTTCCTTTTTCTGTTTTGAAAATTTGCACATTCTGAGAATTAAAGACTAAAATTTGAATGCTTTTTTTATTGTTCCATTATCTTTTTAATCTAATTTTCACTAAGCTTCTATTCCCTCAAATTGTTGTCTATCTTCTATTCCATCAAATTGTTGTCTACATTCCATTCTAACAATTTGATGTCACATTTCAATTTTATTTATTTAATCTTCAGATAATTATTTGTCAATTCGTTACTACATATTTCGTAGTTCATTTACCAGGTACTCTTACATAACAATGCACAAGTAGTTAGATAAAATCGAAAAATTTTCTGGTTATGAAATACAAATATTTTAAAAATGAAGGTAAGTATATATAAATGAATAAAATATTACGTATATCACTCACTCTCACTGGCATATCTTGTTATTGGTAAAACAAAAGTTTCAGTTTTGTAAATTAATTGTTGTTTTGGATATTAATCGTTCACAGGCTTACTCTAATTATATGGTAAAAAGTACTCACTTCACTCACTCACTCCCATCACTCACTTCCCTCACTCTACTCACTCTACTCACTCTACTCACTCTACTCACTCTACTCACTCTATTCACTCTACTCACTCTACTCACTCTATTCACTCTACTCACTTCCCTCACTCTACTCACTTCAGTCACTTCACTCACTTCACTCACTTCACTCACTTCAATCACTTCACTCACTTCACTCACTTCACTCACTTCAATCACTTCACTCACTTCACTCACTTCACTCTCTTCACTCACTTCACTCACTTCACTCTCTTCACTCACTTCACTTACTTCAATCACTTCAATCACTTCAGTCACTTCACTCTCTTCACTCTCTTCACTCACTTCACTCTCTTCACTCACTTCACTTACTTCAATCACTTCAGTCACTTCACTCTCTTTACTCACTTCACTTACTTCAATCACTTCAGTCACTTCACTCTCTTCACTCTCTTCACTCACTTCACTCTCTTCACTCACTTCACTCTCTTCACTCACTTCACTTACTTCAATCACTTCAGTCACTTCACTCTCTTCACTCACTTCACTCTCTTCACTCTCTTCACTCACTCTACTCACTTCACTCACTTCACTCGTATCACTCACTCTACTTACTTCACTCACTTCACAAGGTTTATTCGCTTTACTCACTTTGTTCAATTTATTCACTTTCCTACTTTACTTACTTTTTTCAATTTCTTACTTCACTCACTTCACTTACTTTTACTTGGTTACTTTTAATTATTTAATTATTTACTTATTTACAAGATACTATTTTCTAATTAGTGCTATTACAAAGATCGCCTTGCTTTACGTTGAGATGCATTTTTCAGCTATATTCATAATTAAAATTTTCCTTATTTAAACAATTTTCTTCAAATTAGAAAATATATATTTAGTAGTATTTCATTAGGTCTTCCTAATTGAAGTAGATTTATTTAATAATCAAATAAAAAATTAAATTATGCTAAAAAATTAATTTTAAATATATATCTACAGTTACATCTTCGAAGGATAGATAAGTAGATAAATCACTAATTTATACAATTTTTATTTTGTTCCGGGTGATATCCATGAGTGTTTTATTTCAAATAACACACTGAAATAGTAATATTAAAATATTAAAAAGGTAGTATAATCAGAATTAATAGTTTCCAATTCGCCGTGAAAATAATAGTTGAAAAAACGCACAATGTTAAAAGGAATTTATTTATTATGTTTGGCGAGGTATCCGTTATATTGCATGCAATCAAATTGTTTGAAAATTATTCCTGAAACAAAAAATATTATTGTACAAAGCAACAAGCAAACATATCGTGAAAGTGTTGTTCGTATGCTGAGATTTGTTCCTATTTAGAGCTGTGAATATAATGAGCTATTAGAAAAATTAATGACAAGTAGGACTTTATAACGAGACAATATATTATGAACATATTTTAAATGTTTTTAAATCACTTAAAAATTCAATACTTGTATATATCATTAGAGAAAGCAAAAATGTAATTGCTACATAACAAAAAAGTAATTAGTGGTTATATTAATGTATCCTATGTTAGAATAATACGAAACGAAAAATATTGTTTCTCTCAAAACAATTTCCTTTGAGAAGAAAACTTTGATTGAATAATTATTAAGAATAATTTCCTAAAAAATAGTCTCCATGAATATATTCGTAGTAATATTAAACGATAAGTTACGTATTGAGTGGGTACTATTAAGACTGTATTGTTATCAAGATTACTGTCAATGTTATTAATGTGATAATAATAGTTTGAATTAATAGTTGCGTTTATGTAATACCTATTTTGGAAATCAATAGCATAAGAGCGCCATTTTAGTTAAACATAAGTCGACGGTGGTAATATTTGCAGCATAATAAGAATATTTTAGTCGATTTGATCGTTACAAACTGTATTTTAAAGTATATTTTTTGTTTGCACAATACAAAAATGGCGCAAAAAATTATTATATCATGTGAAGAAAACTACAATTGTAACTGATTCATTATGTACAAATAAAAAATATCGAACGATTCTAGTACAACCGCTAAATGTGGCGTCTTATTAATAATATATTGATTATTTGTTGGATACAGATGCATCCACCATTCCTCTTCCAATTAAAATAATTTTCCAATCAACGATTATTTTTATTGCATAGTTGGCTACGTTGTATAGTTGCGATTACATATAATTTTCGATACACACTTGTAAATTTTTTGAGCTCAAGAAGATATTTCACCATTCATCCCAGATTGAGTGGCTTAATGGAAATCCAATTAATTACTTCCTTTTTTAAACGAAAAAACGCTGAGGGTACGTTTAGAGCATTAGAAGTAGAACGCCCAAGGGGGTGGTAATAAATTGTGAACAATGCAATGATGACATCATAGCTCGAATAATGTATGAAACATATTTGAATCAGAGTACAAAGCAATAATTTTGGAGATTTTGAAATTGAAGACAAAAAGGCCATATTTAAAAATGTCATTGTTTGAAAACATCATTACTTTGCTTTTTGTGCATACTCCCATTGTGGATACCTGCAAATAATATATGAGTTTCTTTAAAATAAATGTAATTAATTAAATGTATTAAATGTATTATTTTAAAATAAAATGAACAACTAATGATATTTTGCAAGAATTTCTACTTATATTTATATAAATTTTATGTATTAATGATAAATAATTCTGAAATAATTGTTTTTGCAAAAACGGCTTAAGTTATGCAGACAGATAGTAGAAATAAAAATTATACTCATGTCAAGGTTATAATGCCCTATGGCGTATTAAAGTAATGGCAAACAGACTTTATTAAATCCTTCTATGAATAAGAAAACTAAAACTTTGAACATATAAACTATGGCATTTAAACGTTCTTTATTGTTACCTCAATAATTTAACATTAACTACTGTCGTAAGTTTTACTATTTTTTTAAGGTTAAATATATTTTTCTCCCGTGTTTGTATTTCATGTATTTACATTCAATATATTTAGCTAAAAGTGCGAAAAAACTGACTATTTTTATGTTAATCTAAATTGCAATTTGACGTGTATCTATTGTAAATATATTTGAGTTACTTAGTTAATTGCATTAATTGTACAATTATTCGTTTTTGACATACTTCTAATTAACCCTAGAGAAAATAATAAAATTTGTATTATTATATTAATTTCACTTAATTTAGCATTTAGTAATGACTTTATTTTTTGCATCTAGATATCCATTAAAAAGACTAACTTTTGCATCAAGTATCAATTGATAATAATTTAATCTTATCTAAATAATTAAAACGTGCAATACGTAAATATGTATTTTTGTCATTAATATTTCGTTAATGTCATTTATCCTATAATTTGTGAAATAACATCATCAATGATATTTTCAATAATTAATTATTTTTAATTTTTTTTTATTTCTCTGTACATTGTATATAGGTATATATAGAATTTATATTTTTAATACACATGATTTTTGTTGAGCAAATTTAACACTGATTTAGAAAACCGTTCAAAGCAAAACTAATTTATTTTCTTAATTGTCGAATAGCATATAAAATTTTGTCAAAAAATATCAAAATGTTGAAAAAAGGTTTAAAAGGTTGTTAATATTAACAAATTATAATAAGATATGTTCCACATAAAATACATGTGGAATAATGGTCATATTACAGATACTATTTGTTTAAAGATTTTTTGTACAGTTTTTCTACATTTTATTAAATTCAATTGTTATTCAGCTTCTTGTCCTTCGAAATTCTATATTCTATAATTCTAAAATTCAACTACTATTCTAATAAAATTGACAATTATTAGTATAATTTGGTCCTTCGTAATTCTGTATGATAATTATATATTAATGACATTATTTAATTTAGCTTTAACACACATCAAAATCGACAAATACATTATTTTTTATGTGTTTATTTACAAATTCTGGTTATTCGATTGAATTATTATGGGACTGATATTTTTATTTTTTTATTTTTGTCTTGCCTGTGGAGATTATATATATAGTTATTTAATGATTTTCCAAATTGCATTATTAAATTTTCACCATGTGGAACGACTTCAATTTTTAAAATGTTGTATGCCACTCTATTTATTTATATGGTTGACCAGTGATTTCTACAATTTTTAAATTAAACTATTTGACGCTTACTAACTTACTCACTTATAATTGTATATATAAGATAATTATCTTAATCTGTAACTGCTAAATTTAACTATTATTAAGTAGTTTAAACATAAATACAATCTGATTAAAATATTTCTTTTCAATCGTTCCAATAATATATATATATGTTGCGTTTCACATTTTAATTAATATTTTTCCTTGTTTTCAGAATCTATAAAACTGTTTAACATATTATATATGACACATATGTTAATAAATATATATATATACGAGATATTGCGCATTCTGTTAATTATATTTCATTTAAATTTAAGTTTCAAGTATAGTTATATTCAAGAATAACTACCGAAAACAATATTGCTAATTTATAATTATGAGAAATAATAATTTACATTAATTTTCAGAAGATTTGTGTATAAGGCATGAGAGATGGTCCGGCAAAACTCCTTCAAACAATGTTAATGTTATATCCATTGCAAAACATCATACAATAAACCATTTATCACACATACTAAAATATATACTATTTATATACCATATATTTGGATTTTTACTTAAAATGTAGTAATTCTCATTGATTTAAAAAAATTGACGAACAATATCTAGCTGACTTTATTATGGAGAGTCTGAATTAATTTCATATAAGCCCATAAATATGTTGGGTTTCATCCGTCGCTTTTTCAACAACAATAATAATTCGTTCAACTTCTTGAAAATATTTTTTTGTCCAGAACATAAATTTTGTATTATATGGTCGCATTGGTTTCGTGTCTGTAGACTATATTTCATATTTTATTAATTATTATATGGTACGATTTTTCCTTATAACATATATATAACTCAACAAAAATTAAGAAAACACTCATCTCAAATATGTCATTAAAATGTTGATATGTTAATAATTAAATAACGCCTCGTGTATATCTGATGTAGTCTTATTTATATGTAGACAAACGTGTCCTATTTCTTCATATTTTCAAGTGTTTTTTGTAATATTTCGACCAAGCAGTGAATTAAAAAAATGTGGACGCTATCTTGATGTCCAAATATATGTTTTTATTTATTTATTTTAATAATCTTCCACCCCGAAAATTTGTTAATTTTCAGATGTAAGTATTATATGAGTGGCATTTCCAACTGAGCTAAAATTCGATCAAAATCATAACCTTTCTCTGAAACGGGAAATGAAACTATCCCAAAATCATAAAATTCCTAAAGTTTAATACCCTACAATTTCTAAAATTTAATACTTTAAAATTCCTAACGTTTTATATTTTAAAATTCCTAAAGTTTAATACTTTAAAATTCCTAAACATCAAAAATCGTCATATCCAAAAATCCCTAAGATTCAAATGTTTAAAGGTTCAAAATAACATTATCTTCTATAGTTTGATACTCTAAAATCTCTAAATTCGTAAAGTTTTCTTTAAAATAGATAAACTTATAAACTTTAATACCCTAAAATCCTTAGACTCCTAATTTAGACTTCCTTAATTTAGACTCCTATTTCTTAAACTCAGAAAATATAATACCTTATAATCTCTAAACTCCTGAAGTTTAATAACCTAAAATCACAATATTCCTAAAACCGTAAATTCAATATATCCCTTAAATGACTTATTAAAGCAGACTTATCAAACTTTCCTCAGACACTTGTGGTCTGGAATCGAGGCAAGATATTTTTGCTGGCTTTGTCGTTGACTGCTGAATGCCGCTTCTTTTACTTCTTTTTCTACGTTATTATCACCGGGTATAATCCTCAAATACTGTGTCGGCATATTATTGTACTATTGCGACATTCTTCTCATTTGCGACCAAGAGATCAAGCGACCAATCTTTCCGAAAGAGTTCATCATCCTCCTCTTGATTCGGAGTCTGTTTTTGCATATAACATCAAAATTAGCTTTGCTTATGAGAATCATTCATGCAAATGGTGATTCATTCAATTAGGAGATTTTATAAGTCTTGTGTACTAAATTTTCCTATTTATAATAATTTTGGGGCTTGTTCCATTGTAAGGTAAGCATAGTTTGTCTCCTCATTAGGAATAATATGACTTCTCATGCGTAAATGGTACATGTCGTCTAATGTACAATAGATCTAAAAATAAAAAGGCGTGAGGAGTGTCATGTACAATATCTTTGAAAACAGTAGCAATAAATTGCCGTTCATAATGAACCATTTGACGACGCAAGTGACTAATTTGGCTAATATTTCTTGAATTCTTAAACATGACAAAATACTGGGGATCGTTACTCGAAACTATCATAAGCATAAGTCGGGTCCGGTGAGATAATACAGTGTCGTTACTTGACGCTGTATTATCTTTTGGAGATAAGATAAACAAAAGATATTACGATTCTCGGAAATTGCGTTACTAGTAACTGTCATAAGCATAAGCAAGATTATTTAGATATAGAACATTCACTGTGTCATATTTATGACTGCTCCTATACACTGTCATATCTTGAGAAAACCCTTTATTTTTATAAAGGTAAATGTTTTGGAAATTAGTCTTTATCAATAAATTATAACTAAATTATTGAGGTAATATTTATTAGATATATAGTATATGTACGAATACTTAATATACTTAGTTAACTTATTCTATTGTACATTTATCAATAGTGTATTTTAAATATATGACCAATTTCAATATTAAATGTTCAATCAAAACTATTTTTTATAAATAAGAAACGTCATGATGCTTTTTAATGCATGAATCGTTCTAATAATATGATATTTATCTAAAGTAAGCTAAAATTGACAGTAAAGTTTTTTTATGTTCACACATAATATGAAAATCACATTGAATACAAAAAAGAGCAAAATAGTCAAAATGAAACGGATTAATAAGAGTAATTTTCCACTTAGCAAATTGTAAATCAAAAAACCTATATATTTTTAACAAGAAATATTATTTCTTATCCTGTTATAATGTTACTGTGATATAAATTATTCATATGTACTATAATATACACTACACGACCAGGGAGTACTACTTATAGTATTCCCTGTACACGACACTATTTTGTTATATATTTGTTAGTAACTTTACGGGGATACCTGATTAACTATTAAAAGTATTGGCCTAGCACACCTTTAGTTAATATTTTTGTCCTTCATGAATTAGAGTATTAAAATTTGTTGGTATCAAATGAATAACGTGAAAATGACAAATAATAACAATATAAGGTTTATTTATTGTTTCAACAGTTATTGGCTGCTAAACATGTACTTGAAATGTATTTCATTATTATATTTTAGAAAACAAGTAGGCTATATTATAATTTATAGTTTAGTGTTTCAAATTGTTATACACTACTATATATGAATTTATAAAAAAATTTACGCGCTTTAAAATAAGTCTAATTACGAAAAATAAACTTAAAACAAAAACGTATAAATGATCCGCAAAGAATACGAAATATGGTTATTTTTAATTAGAAGACTTATTATGACTCATCCTCACACAGTACATGGGGAAACAAAGCGATTGGCATTGCCGCGAGGAGAATTGTTTGTTAGTAATGTGCCATGAGATAGTTTCGAGTATTAAGTGATCAAGACTAAGTATTTCTGTTCCATTCAGAAAACTTTTTTAGTAATATATAATGTATGTCTTATTAAACATTTGTATCCACATTATGGAGAAAAAGGATAAGTGATGAACCATTGTAGTAAACCTGAGGTTTATTGGCTAAGATGTTTTCCCCTCCCCGTCATTAAGTCCAACTCAAGCATGTGATTTTCAAATATCAAACAACTCTTGCAGCTCTTTTCATATACTTTAATATAATTGACAAGGTCATATTACGCACGGCTTGTTATAATAGTCTGTTCTCGTCAACCAATAAGAGTCTAAAAGTGAATAGTCTGCAGTGGCTAATTGAATAGGAGGTAATAAATTATCCACAAATGTAGTATTTACTGACATTGGTTGACCGGCAACAGTCATACTGGCATTGTACCTGACTTTGATATCCTTTGATCTTTTCTCTATGCGTTCATATATATATTAAGTCTAGATTATCTTTTTGTTTATAGGCATATGAACAAGAAAGAATCCTGTAAATAGTATCTAATAATTTTAACAGCATGGATTCACAAGTAATTATTATATAGCAATAAGCATTTGATTAGTGTCATCAGATTGTTCTAAATATATATATATAAAAAAAAACATTTTAAGTCATATTATGCTTATTTACCCTACGTGAATCAGGAAGCAAGGTCTCCAGGAGTTCAAGAATAATGTTTCCAATAATCATTCAAAAGATCTTTTCCAAATTAATATTTATCAAAATCGTCATATGTATATGGAAATCATATTAATTATACAAATATATATTTTCATTTTGCACATCAGTTCTTAGACTTTCTCCTAGAGTACTCCAGGAAAGAATTATGAAAGTCCTCGACTAAAAGAACCTTCGCTGTTAAACAATTTAAAAAGGTAAACTACATTTGTAACCATAAATATTGATGTCAAGAAGTTCTTCACTATTTATTAAAGGAGTCCATGATGCTTATCAATAAATGAGATTTTTTTAATTTAAACCAAATTTCTCAAATATCAGTGCAATATTACGGGACTTATTCAATTTTTAATAAGAGTTATTGAAAATAAGGCAGAAAAAGATTTCTTTAGCATTCTATACATATGCTATTCAGCACATATAAAGTGTATTTGTTATAAACTACTTTTATTTGAGCGCAATTGTCCAACATTAATTAACCAATAAAGAACTGTCCCAGATGCATTTCTGTTATATAGATATCGATATCATAAAAAGTTTTTTTAGTCTGTGGAAAAATTTTAATATATACTTCTGTAAATTTTATACATTTTATATTATAAAGTAAGTATACTTTTCTACACGAAATGTATTCTTTATTCGAATTTATATAACAGAATATATATTAAAATTTAAAATTTAACACGACATGTAGGTTACCGTATAGGTTGACCAATATATTAGAATTTTAACTATAAAACAGTGTGATGTATATGAAATGTAACTATATCGATATAAGTTGACCTGCATTGTATTTAATTTGGTCTATGTATAATTTTTTATTTGATCATAAATAGAACATAAGCTGAACTTATGACCCATCTTTTATTTTATGTAAATGTGGGTATTGTGATAATCTACAACTTGTGGTTATTTATTAAGTAAAAAGGATTATGTCTGTTCACTATCAAGTGTGATATTTTGCATTTGAAAGCTTCTTTGATTATTAAAAATTAACACGATTTTTTTTTAAATCAATTAAAATTATTGATATCCATTTGAGCGATGAAATTTGCCATTAGGTAAATTTAACTAAAGACGAATATGATTTAAACTAAAACTTTTTTAAGGAAATTCACTGTAAAACTTAATACTGCAATAGGAAAAAGGAAAAGACAAGTATAATTTTGCCGAACTTTTAATGTTAAATTGAGGAAACGTTTAGATAATGGTGAGCTATAAAATATCGCTGCACATCACTAAATAATTCGACCAAAATCATAATCTCTCGGTTAAAAACATAAATATGAAAAGAAGTCGTTGATCCACATCAGATAACTTAAAATAATCAGTTTGCCGTTGGTTCACAGATATCAAAAGTTTGTAACTTTTAAGAGACTCTCTTCTATTCCCAGTCATTTCACCGCCAATGAAGATGAGGTTTAATAGAGTTCAAAAGTGAAGGCTTTGAAGACTTTGTCACATCGTCATATCGTCATATTCCACAAGAGTTTATACAAGGGCATCTATTTTTTATTCCTTTATTGATAGCTTATATCTTCATAATTTTCTTTAATTATCTGAAAGCAATGTCTATTTATGTATTATCGTCTAAGATGATTATAAACTTACTGGATACCAAAAAAATTAAATAAATAAGGCACTAAACGTAACTATATAAACATCGACATATTTTTTTTGCATTTATTAAAGAAAGTTAAAAAAAAAAATTTATATTGATATAATTTTTATGGGCAATTAATGAATTTCGTTTATCATATTATTTATAACTCAAAAAAATTCATTAAAAAATAATAATCATGGAATAATCTAAGAAGTAAACACGATGCTGTTCAAAATGCTCAAATACAATACATACTATATAAAGACAACCGAAGATGTTATAAAATAATATTATAAAGTTAAAAGAGAAAATATCATTACTATTGTGATAAGGAGTATTTTTTGTGTAAATTCTATACGTAAGATTTTAAAGTTTAATATCTTACATTATATTACAATAAATAGTGTACTGTATTTTAGATTTATTTATTCAACTTTAAGTTTTCGTCCAATTTAAATTTCTTGGTAGTTTTATAACAAAAATGGTGACTCTTTTTGAAAACTTGACAACAAGCATTTTTAATTAAATATCTAATTGAATAGTGAAATTTTGTAATGTTTTATAATCAATTCTAGAGTGAAACAATATTTCTCTGGTTTTGACATTCCGCATATTTTATGGTACAGCTCAAAGAATAAAGGATAGCATAGGTACATTATAGTATAAAAGTATATTTTACTCTTTATTAGAATTGGGGCGTTTTAGTGAAAATAACCTAAATAAATTTAACTTTTTGGAAACATAACATATGACGATTTGATTATAATAGAATAAATTATACAATTATAAATCAAATACCGTACCTTTTTTTGACAATGTAAATCAAGTCATTCTGTGAATCCATTCATATTAAGATTTTTTTAAATAAATGGATTTATTTTATTTCTAAATTTTGTAATAATTTGTTTCATAAGACTAGAAATAATAAGTATTTAGTATTTAGACTTTTGTTAAATATTGTAATGAAAAGAAAACAGAATATTTTTAAATAATAAAGTCAAACCTCTCTAATATATATTATTTTAAAAATGACAACTATAAATAAAAATTGTCGGTTTTCAATATGCCGTTGTGCATGTAAATAAATAACCTCTCAAAAATGAAATAAGGCTTCTTTACAATCCATATTCTTTGAATTTTAGTTGTTTGATAAATTTAAAACTTAAAAATTTACATTTGGTATCAGTTCACAAATAATATTGATATATTGTATACGAATGTATTTCCCACAAATGAATGTTCAATAAAAAATGATGTCTCCTTAAGTAACTGAAGCATATAAACTATTTTAAATATCATAATTTGTTAAAATTTGCTTTTACTTAAAATCATGATTTTACTGACAACAAAAATGTAGAATAAATTTATTTTGTAATTAAATTTTTTTATAAATGCAATTTATTTAATTTAAAATATTTTATACACATTTTCATTTTGCAATTCAGATATCGATCTTGATAATTTCCTTCATTTCTCTCACACAAAAATATCAGATATTATTTCACTAAAGTGAGTGTATCGCCTATTATTCTCTCGCATCCAAAAAATGACAGGCATAATGGGATTTTAATAATAAATGGTTCATATACATACATACATATATATATATATACTATATATAACAGAGTTAAGTGTGATTATCGAGGTTTAGTGATAACCACTTTCATACCCTCTATAATATTCTGATTAGAAATAGAAATATGATCAGATTTGTTACTTGGTCATAGAAAACTGATAAATTTAGAAAAGTTATCTGGTTAGTGTATATTTTTCTTAAGGTTTGTACTAGTTTATTAAAAAATATTGATTTTTGTAATGATTCAAAACAATTATTCATTTTATAAAAAATACTTCAAGTTAAAACTCGCCTCATCTTACTCCCAGAAATGTCTTATCATGCATTTTAGTAGAATTGAACAATTTAATAAATCTTCCGTAAAATAAACCACAAGGTTGATTAATCAACAACTGATTTATGAGAAATAATCGTTATCATTAAACTTCATAATATTAATAAAGCATATGAAGTTAATAAATAAGTTTTTTAATTATTAATATGAACTTGTTTGACCATATATTAAAGTTACAATATAAATAAAATTTTTAATTTTGTCTCAATATAAGATATTTATTTTTCTCCAAAACATTACTGTTAATTTTACTAATTAATTTTTTTATTAACTAATAACAATAAAATTATAACTTTACAAATTAATGTTTTAATAGATTTAAATTAGTATTAGATTTAATATTAGCAATTTATGTATTCTCCATAACTTGAAAATATGATAATAAAAAAATGATTGACACAAAAAATTGCTTTTTGATTGTACTTTACTTTATACATTGTATATAATATTATAAAATAAATGCATATTTATAATTATCAAAATTCTGCTATATAAATAACAGTTAAAGAACGCAATCATATTTTCAGATAAAATTATAGTGATTTTATTCTTTTAACTATTATATAGTATACTAATTATAAATGATGATCAATAACATTTTTATTAAAATTTTACACGTAATTTTTTATCAATATCCTTTAACGTCAAGCTATACGGAGTAAATATTTAGTTACGATGTAATTTAAAAAATTAAAAATGCTAATAAATGTATTAAAATATTTTAAATATATTTATAGAAATATTTTTAATAAATTTATGGTTGTAACTTAAATCCGGAGAAAAAACCGGAGGAAAAAGCAGAGGAAAAACCGGAGGAAAAATCCGAAGTAAATTTAACTTATTTTTCAAGGTCGTCAATACAAAAGTATCTCAAATAAACAAACTAGATTTTTAAATAATCAAATTAATTAATATAAGCAAATGTAAGGGATTTTAGAATGTCGATAAAGGCTGTCAAAATACATATAAATTTTAATTAATTTTGAAATATACAAAAAAAAGAATTACAACTAATTTAAAATAATTATTAATTTTTTTTAATTTAAATTGTTTGTTTATCTTTGTTGCTTGTTTTAATGCCGACCTTGAAAATTAGTTATTTATTCCTCCGGTTTTTCCTATGGATTTTTCTTCCGCATTTAAGTGACAACCCAAATTTATGTTTTGAAATATATTTTAAATTGACTGATTGGATAAGTTACTTAATTAAGAATAATAATTACGAGAAAAATCAATAAATAAAAACTTTAATCAAAGTTGACTTTTTGATCGGTTAAATTATAATGGATTCATGCATTTATTCGACATCACCGTATATAAAATGAAACTGTTTATATATATTTATTATTCAAAACGTTAGAACAGCATGCGATATATTGTAATTATAAATAGGTTTGTCCATTTACATACATTGTTGCATGTTATAGAAAATCTGTTGAATAAAATATATAATTTTATCAAATTTTTAAAGGATTGTTATCATGTATATAACTATTTATACATGTATAAACTATATATTTAAATCAACTAAATAACTAAATAAAAATATATAATAACTCAAAACAAAATTTAATGGTGTGTGTTCTTTTGTTCAACCTTCTCGATCAATGGGATATATACTCCTCTCTTATCTTTTTCTTTGTATTTAATTTTTGTGTTATCCTTTAACTAAAATTATACATTTTATTTGTAATAGTAAAATATGTGTTTGATATATTTATTTTTTAAATGTAGTATTCATATAATGTAGGAATACGCTAGAAGATACAATTATCGTATCAAGATTGACAGTTTAAAATTATTTCTTTATTCAAGTATACACCAATCTAAATAAACTAAATTCTGTAAAATAGCCCAAATCGAGTAATTAAGTCGAGTAATCGTGTAATTAACATATTCTTCTAATCATTAACAAAATAAAATTATATTTCATTGACATATAATATTTACCAAATAATTTTTTACTAAGAAATATAATAATTTGTTTTCTCGCAATTATTATGTCATGTATTTATGAACACGAATTCCTCTTCCAGACAACACTGAGGTCATCTCTTAGTCGTGGTATTCATTGTCTATATACCTATTTGATAACGTAAAAGAATCATGTTACAGAATAAATTAATAAATATTCGGCGTCAGTCTATTAATTGATTTATTGAAATAGACTTGCCTGTTGTAAGAAACGAATATAAGGCAGTAATCGAAACTGTTTTTAAAAATAGCATAACATTTTTTTATTACCTTTAGAAGGTTTCTATGAAACAGTAAGCATTGTCAGCTGACAATGTATAGTAAATTGTAAACTGAAGAAAAAAGGGGTTATATAGTTAATTGTTTTATAATTTATAGTATTACGTACTATTTTAATGTAATAATATACTATATGTGTCGATAAAACGTTTCGTAATGGTTTAATTCTCCTTTCTTATTAACCGAAACAATAATAAATATTATATATTATATATATAATGTTATAATTTATAAAATTATAAATGTAGACGATGTCCAGAAATAATGTATAATTTTAAAAATCACTACAATTTACAGATTCTATAAAAGAATTATTTTATTTCAATTAAAATAAAATTCTAACAGTGGCATACTAAATAATTTTAGATATGTTATAATTTAGTGTGACATACTATAAATCATCTGCAAAAATATTTTTTGTGACATTATCTTAAATCTCATTAATTTGTTGGGATAATTTACAAATGCATATATTTCCATATTTAAAATGATGCCTTTGTTTTCATATTATCAAACACTTTGACGCACTTATCGATAAATTAATAAATCGATTTCAACTTTTATATATATAATTGAGACCCGTATTAATAGCCTATACTCATATATTGTGCATCCGATACACTTGTGCCAATATTAAAAACTGCATTAATTCTGGACAAAATTACGTACCATTCGCTCGGTTAATAGGTTTCCCAGCCTGCATGAAATCTGAATATTTTTTACTTTCTTTTGTAATTTTAATATATTTGTTCTAGAATTTGGTCTAGATGTTGAACGTATTTAATATCAATGTATTTAGTGTTTAAGTATCCATTGTTGTTAAACATCTTTGGTTTAGATGTTAAACTTTTACATTAACAGATCGATTCTTGCTTTCAAGTTCAGTTTTTATTCAAATATGATATAATTAATCATATATTTTATGATAATTTAATATATTTAGATGGAATTTTACAAACTACCTTTAACAAACTACAATCATACATATGGTGGCTTAATAGTGTTATAAAAAGATAACGGCATACGCTCTAGAAAATTTTTTTTTTAATTATTGAAGACTAGATAAAAATCATGTGAAACGAAAAAATGCAAACAAAAGAATAATCGTCCCGGTACTTAACTGGATTTTTTTCTAAACAGAACCGGGATTTGGTTCACAGGTAAACATACACAGAACAGGTCGTATGTGGAAGCACCAGCAAACCGACGAGAAAGCATCACCATTAATTCACTGAACTGGACAACCCAATATTTTTGTAATAATCAATTATTCGGAATTAAATGATGAGGAGGTCGAACAAGATTGAGCGAGAAAATCCCAGAACATCAACAAAAGTTAGTAGCATATACAATACTTTTAATGATGTTTTTAAACAAATTGTCCAAGCTGTAACATCTGTTTCATGATCACAACATTTACAAGTGTCAAACGAACGAATGGATGTTCTCTAAACATTCTACTAACGCAATTGATATAACCCACAACGGGATAGTCTAAAAAAGAGACTAATCGACTCCAAAAAGAACCACCACGTAAAGTATACAACAAACCAGCGTCTTGTTGGTTAAACGTGGTCATTCATAGCATTATAATTTCGAAATGGATCCAGAATACTGTCATTTTCTGTTTTTCCCTGTTTTCTCTGTTATTCTTTATTGAAAAGGTACACGCAAATCGCCGATTTAGAATACTTTTTTTTGCTAGTTTTGTTAAAGTATCATCCATTCCAGTTAATATTTTCGTCAAGTATTGCAGATCAACTCGCAGATGTCTGTCTAGAAGTTTACGTTTGATTATCTGGAATGGATGTCTGGATACTGACGGACTTACCGCATACATAGATATATGTTTTTGTACTATAGAATAATGTATTGTATGAAACAGACTATCGCAAGCAGTGATGCTCATCAGATATTAAACTCTCGAACAACTAATAACTTGGGAATCATTTCGAATGTAAATTACATATCGATTAATATTTATAAATATTATTGAATATACAATGTTTACATTGACAAATTATAATTATATACTATATCCAATAAATTTTGTCAAATTAAATAAATAAAATATTTTTAGATTAAATTTCTTATTATAATTCAACTATAAATATATTTAATAATATTTGCAAGTACGTTTTAAATATATGCTGTTACTTTAGAAAAGTTTTGTAATTTTTTTCGAAATAATTATTTCTATTTATTCTATAAAAAAATTATACCACATAAATAATTATGGAATCAATTAATCAGCTTTTCTACAAAATACAATTTAAAAAACTTTTCTTCAATCATGAATTGTAAACTTTGTTTAAAAAGAGTAAATTGCGTATAATATACTATATAATTGTAGTATAAAGTATACATTTTTCTAACAAATTATAAATTGGGTATTCACGTTATTCTGCTTCATTCTCTGCTTTATACACTAAATTAATTATATATCATGCGGGTTAAATAACAATTTATCAAACAAAAGATTAATCACAAATTATGCAAGAATCGGTCTCTCTGAAGTCAGATTCTTGTATAGCAATACTGACAACACTAATTTCATAACAACGCCGTTTGAACAAGGTTCTAATTTTAATATTACAAATTATAAAAGAGATCGAAAAAATAAATGTAAATACGACAACATATTATACCAATAGTCTTGACATGTTGTAGGATTGTACAGTAATGTCACTGAATGGCTTAACTACATAAGGGCAGAATGGGAAGCTGCCCATATTCAATTACAAAAGATAAAAAATATATAACTATAGATTTTGATTTTGATTCTTTTTCTTGGTTAAATATAATATTTTACACAATTAAAAAGATTTTATATAAAGTCAATAATTATTTTCCCGTGCATGAGAAGCTGTCCAACATCAAAGACCAAATTAACCATAATCGAGGTGACATTAATAATGTGTTGAGTACATGTTTTACCATTATATAAGATGTGTATGTTACATGCACTAAAAATAAATTTAGCTAACAATTGGAAACATTCGTCGTTTGAAACAAATTTTTAAAATCTTAACAGCTGATTTCTGAAATTTTACCTTCTATTGTAGTGTTATAGCATCTAATGTACTATTTAAATAATAAAATAATCCAAATATCTCTAAATGAATTTCGATTACTAGACATAGTTAAGGAAATTGCGTCTAAGGTATCAATGGTATTTAGATAAGTTAATTAAGATAAGTTATTTACACTTGTTAAATAACTTAGCCAAATATACTCTATATATACTCAGATATTATACGAATATTTGTCTCTGGAATAAATCCCGCATTAAAAAAGGCATTATTGTATCGTTATGTAACAAATTGGTCATTTCTAATGTTGATTACTAAACAGAATAAAGAACTGAATGAAATGTACGTAAAACTGTGGCAATTATTAATTGAATTGTGTAAGATATATTAAATAGCTTACATCGATTTATTTATTGTACTTGATGATTTTTTGTATTTTTGTATTTTCGAAAAAGAATTTAAGTTATAATTTTGCTCTTACTATATTATGTGACATAGATGTTATTTCTTGAATAAAGGTAAACAAAATTAATAATCAACAGTATTAGATGCTAATTAAAAATATATATTTAAACTAAAACCGAAATGTTCGCTTAGCCAACAAATGAATATCTATTTTAAAATCAATCTGTTCTTTTTATGTATAAGGAGGTAATTTCACACAAAATATAAATTTTAATGTATTCACTTACCTAGAAACATGATCCTAAAAAGGTGCCAGTTGAATAAAACAGATACTGTTTTAATTTCCATAACGATAAATATACGCGACTAATTCATGTCTTCTGTAGTGGTAATGAAAACTAAACGTAACTCATATATGAAAATCCTTAAGTTTAGTTATTGAATGTGAATTATAGCAAATTCTCATCAAATCTTATTTCATCATTGACTGTGTTTCACAATGATACCTGGATATATCCAATTAGCCAATCAGAAGACAAAAGAACTAAATATAATTATTTGTTTTGGAGCAGAACTTAAATTTATTTGGCTTGGTTTATATCGACTAAATATAATATATGGTATTCTATATTTATACATATATATATATATAAAGAGTTCGTAATTCATTATATTTACTTTAAAAATTGAACAGTGTAAAAGTGTATGTTCAATTTAAGTGGTTTAGCTTTTTTACTTTCTTATATAATATGCCCTATAGAGATCAATATTCTAAATAAAGTTAACTAAACCAAAGTCCATTTTTCGGAGGGTGGTACAAAATAAAATTTAAGTTTTTTATAGTAAGTTGAATAGTTCATAGATAGAGCTTCCTTGGTAAGGCTTTATGTGGAATACTATAATAAATTTATTATGTATACAAAAAACACTAAAGCTTATTTACACATTAAAACATGAAATAGTAATTGATTTTTAAACTTCTTACACTACTTACTTATCTGTTTTTAAACATAAGCTTAGTATAAATTCAACAAATAATTCTGTTATACAATAAAATAGTAAAACTGCCACTACTTCCAAAGCGTTATTGATGGCTTTAACTAAGGAGAGGACCACGAATACGAACCAGAACATAATTTTATTTTTGTAAATTTTATTTAAGTATTCATTATAAATTTATGTTAACCTATTCTAACCAAAACCTGCTGATAAAAAATCTTTTTTGTTTTTTAACATACAGTAAATGTAAACGTAAAATATGTTAGAGAAACGTCTCATAATTGCGTTCAGTTTTATTCCATTTTCTCGTCCAATTCAACATTGTATTAATTGCATGATTCTTCAAATAATCACCCCGAAAGAATGTGTGTCGACATAATGCAAAATGCAGTCATCTTTTTTATTCGATTGTTGCCAGATAATTGTACAATAATAATTGATTGTCTTTAGTGAAAGTTTTCCCTCTTTATTTGACAACTTCGTTACATTATCAGAAACAATGGTCATATTTAGTAACATTAATAGAGATCACACGACTGATCACATATTTTCTGCTTTGATTAATTAATATGGAAGCTTAGCTAACTTAATATATGCTTCATGTAGGCCTCTCATATTCTTTCAGTTAAAATTTGCATATATATCAACAATAAAAGAAGAAATAAATCACACAATAAATAATTATAATTTTTACAGTTTCAAAACTTTTAAAATAGAATAATAAAAATATTCAATGAACTGCATATATGTATATCAAACTCACAAATAAAAATATATTCCAAATTATTATATATAGCAACAGCTTTTACCTAATCTTTCATATTTTTCCAAGCACTTTTCTCTTATATAATTAACAGTGGTCTTCATCTAATTGAAAGAAATACGCGTACTTCAATGTATTTTTATATTAAACTAAACTGTGGGTTTTATATTTATAATTATATGTACTTTTTACTGCGATGTATTTTCTAAACTAGTGAACTATAGATACTTAATTTATAATGTTTTTTATGTAGATTCAGACGAATGTATATAAATATGTGTTATTTACACTCCTAATTTTTGGATTTATATATTCTTCGTATTCTGTATTATTTATCTGCATAACTTGTTCTTTTATGTACATAACATTTACGTTTATATGTTTACTTATATATTAAATTATTTAAGGGTCAAATATAGGGGTTTTTTGAGGAGGGGGCTGAGCCTCTAATCAGCGTCTAACACTGAATATTTTTTGTGATTTATAGCTCAGAATGTATAATAAATAAATATTTAATATTAATTTTTAAATAAATAAAAAATACATAAATAAACCCTTGTCAAGAAAAATATATTATGTTATACATGCATACGAGCATATTGTATTTTATGATTAATTTATGATTTAGAATTAAAATATGTAAATATAAATTGTCAAAAAGTGTTTTAATATTTTTTGTCCAAGCCCGAGGTGATTTTAAACCACTTAACCCCCCTTGGATCCGCTCTTGTCTTTTATCATTGTTTTATTTGTAAGTTTTATTGTACCCAGATTTTCATTGTTGGTACATTGCTGTCAAATAAACGCTTTATTAATATTATTTTTAATTGCAAGAAGTAATGTTTGTGCAAAGCTGGCTGATATATATGAAGCAAATTGCACAGTTTGATTTTGAAAGTCAGTTAATTTTTAATTCGGTTATAAAAGCTCAAAAATTTATTTCAAAGTTTAAAAATACTTTTATTGACAAATTAAACGTTTCTAATTATATAAAATTTATATAAATTCATTTTTAATAATTAATATTTAAGCTGCTTTTCAACAGATGATATTTATTTCAGAAATACATAATATATTATTTAATAATATTTTTTTATTATGAAAAACCATTAGATGCTTAATATTATGTACTACATCAGATCTGACTTTCATACTTATAAGTCATAAAAACCGAATTAATATAATACAGTAATTTTTCAGAAAAAGCTATATATTCGAAAAGGCTTTTTGCAACAAACAGCAACAAAGGCTTAAAAGTTTTCCCATTTTCTATTTAACATGCTACAAAACGAGAACAACAATTTTATTATAATGCATACCAGTAGTAGGGAATAGGGACTTCTACTACACCCCCCTCCCCCCCTCCGCCCACGCATTTTTGTTTTTTTGATGACTCACCCCACTGTGACCTTGATGACTCATTTCTAAAAATAGAGTATGACTCACGCCCCC
>JAUZND010001232.1:0-56209 GCA_034780555.1 Coelogynopora nodosa | reverse complement strand
CCCCCCCCCCCCCCCCCCCAAATCCTATTTTTCGGAAATTTGAGATATTTTCGGAAATTTAAGATATGTTCGGATATTTCCGAAATCATTCAGTTTTTTAAATTAACTACATAATGTTTATATGTGTTGTTTTAATATTGCAGAGTAAATAATATACAAATAAAAGAATTTATTTGTCTGTTTATCAGTAGTGACTGTAATTCTACAATAGTATTTGGAATTACCCAATTACCCCTGTGTAGCAGATATCGTCGTTTGCACACTGTTATTTTTTATTGTAAAAATTCAGTTTATTAAAAAAATATGTTGTCGGAAAATTACTAGCGAAGCGGAAAACCCCCCCTTCACGAATCCTGGCTACGCCCCTGTGTACCTTGTTTATAAATATTTCCCGGTAACAATTAAATTTTTTTTTTCAAATTTCAGGGACAACTGGCGGACGTATTTTATGTATATTTAATATTTTAAACAAAAAAAAGTGTTTTACTGTGTTGTAAATTCTTAGAATGATTTTCTTTTAATTGCTAAGGTAATGCGGGCAAATGTAAAATATTATACTTAGCGTCTCAAATTTGGAAAACATAAATATCATAACAATATCATATGCTTTTGCGAAAAGTGGCGATATACCCACTTTATTTGTTTATTAAATTATGAAGATATTGAATTTACATACAATAATATCTACAATGCACACACTATTGACAATTTTAACAAAGATGTCGTATTATGTCAAAAACGATAATTTATAACATATATTTAATCAATCTATAGTAACTAACATATATTGTAACATAATGTTTGCTTGAAATCTACGAATTATGAATAGATTGATTTATATAAAAGCCCTATTATAGAAAATTATCTTTGTCTTATTAAAATTTATTATATATTAAGATAATGTAATTACTCATTTTTCTAATATTTTCATTTCGTCAGGTTTCACGAGGGAGTTCCGATAATGAGCAGTTCTGACTTCATTTTGGATACGGACACTTCTACCTATCACTCTCTGGAGATTCCAGACGTACATCGGGAGGACGCCGGCCGCTACACTATTGTTGCCAAGAACACCGCCGGACAAGCCTCATCAGGTTGTAGTGTCATAGTGATGCGTAAGTTGATGCATAAGAAACCTTGTACATCGATAGCGTCAATTGAAGTATGATTAAAGTATTTTTGATCTTCTTTTGTAGCAATAATGCGTATAATGACCACCATCAGAAAAGTATTCCTTAATTGAGAAAGAAAAATCTATATTTTGTTATTTATATTACCTGCAATTTTGGTATTCGGACAGTTTTTTTAAAATTTCTTATAGTTACACAATGTAAAGTAAAACTTTAATAAATTGGCAGATCTGTCAACATGTGTTTTTTAATAATGAAAAATTGAATCCAATTTGGTTTAAAGTGAGTTAGATGATTAAATTTAATGTATCATCATATAAATATTTGTACACTCGTGTATCGTCTTCAAATGTTCGCTTTATTTATATGTCTATGGAAAATAATTTGAGGAATCTTTTTTGGAATCATTTAGCATTGACTGAGAAATTTGCAAACTGTCTGATTCTCCATATTACCACTGACTACTGACTTATATATGTATTATGCAAATCGTCAATGTATTAGTGATAATCATTTGAAATGATTTTAATATAAACTAATTTGAATGTACAAATACTGATTATTTAACAACCATTAAATTGTATAAAATATTTGTAATAAAATAAAATCTTAATTTAATTTGTTACATTTTTTTTTAAATTAAATAATTAAACCCATTAGGCAATAAACACATATCTAAATAGCCGACGATTTATTTCAGCCAATCCCGCATTAGGTCATCGAAAACGCGCTCCGATCAATGGACCAATCATTGGTAGATATCCGCCAATCAATATGGGAAATCAAAAGACCGAGTATAACATGTCTCTCAATAGTCAGCCCAAAATGGCCAACAATAACATGTTTGAAATGACAGTTGGTTTACCGCATCATTCTGGGCCAAACACAATTGGACAGATTAAGCCCTCGAGGACACCAATGATTACTAAGGTTAAACATATTAACAATTATCTCTACAATTTTTATAAAATATATTAATAGTAGTAATAAAAGTTTAATAAAATTTGTCCCAATCATTTAAAAAGTAGTTTTTTAATTGTTTCATAAAATATTTATTATATATTTTTTATATTTGCAAAATGTTTAAAATAGATTTATCATTAATTCAAATGGCCGCGAATTCGTTAAATTCTACTATGTATATTGCAAACGTTCAACGTATGCGTTAATCAGTAAAGTAATAAATAATAGTATAAAGTTATATAAAGTCAAAAGAGCAAAAAATAGTTTAAATGAAATTAATAGGATTTTTCAAACTTTGTACTTTGTTTCAATACTTTACAATGTAATCTATGAGTACTCTTGTTAATGTTAATTTAACCTATATTATTGCTAAATAAATTATACTTTGTTTTGGATTAAAGTATTTTTTTAAATAATAACACTTTATTAATTGATTAACGCATTAAATAATTATATTTTTATTTTAGTACTATATAAGTCTTAGATATTATAGTACTTTGTAAGAGATTATTTAAAACATACATTTTATTAATATTGAATAACATTTCTATTATTATTTTATTTCAGCGAATAGAAAGTAAAAAAGTTTTAGAAGGTAGTCAAGTGACACTTTCAGTAGAAGTATCCGCGGAACCATTGCCTACCTTCGCCTGGTTCAGGGAAGGCCTACGATTGGACAATTGTCCTGATTACATCATCACCACTCGCGGACTCTCCAGCTCACTGCATATTTCTGAAGTTTTCAATGATGACTCTGGTCGTTATGTCTGCACTGTAGAGAATTCTGTCGGAAAAATTCAGACTGAAGGAGTGCTCACTATTATCAGTAAAGGTTTGTACACGTTTCTCATTTAAATGTTATTAAAGTGAAATATAATTGTTACATGTTTTAATGTTTATATTTTATGTTTTATATTCACTATCCCACAAATTGTATTTACCCCCCCACTAAATATCACTAGCATTTTGGAAAAAACTCTTTGAAAGCATCAAAGTAATCAAAAGTTTTGGAGGTTGATAAAGAACTGCTGAATCGTCTTCACGATAATATCTACACTCTAAATAATCTGTCTTTGCAATTGATGCAGAGAAATTTGGGATAATTGATCAGACGCTGCAAGTTTATATTTTATTAAAATCGTATTAATGGCTTTGCCTTTTGTTCTGTTATCTGCTGAAGTGCAATAGTTACGCAATAAGGATTTCCTTAAATTTCGAAAAAGCTTCTTTAGAAACGTTTATACACGCACAAAATGCAACAAAGATTTATTGAAACAAGTGATGTTCTCATCTGATCCCTTAATATGATCACTTCGTCGAGTCTAAGAACCATCAAAATGAAATTTTCTACAGGTGTACTTGACTCTCCTAAACCACATGTTGTGAACTCTGTAATTTTTTGAGGTCAGTATTATTATAATTAGCTATGTATTACGCGATTTTGGATATATATTTTTTTAATGTTTCTTTGTGTTATTAAGATAAATGTATCTAAAATCAAAGTAGCAGTCTCAACACAAAATATATATAAAACTTGAACTATCAAATTTTTGTTCTTATAAATGGTAACAAGATACAAAGGTAAGTAACCAATAGTTTTGAAATCGAAACCTTAGTGTTAATAAACAACATTGTTTGAAAGACAAACTCTTCATTCAAAAGAAATCGTAAATATCGATTTTTGGTTACTATGTAGTAGCTATATGCTGGTCCAGTAGTTTTGAATTAGGTACCATTCAAACATGAAAAGAAAGTTAAATCGTATAATTAATTTAGTAGTTCATTGAATTTCTTCAGTATAATATTGATTTATTTTTGGTTGCTATGCAGTACAATTATTTTTATCATAGAAACAAGTTTAAAAACTGTTAATACAAAACAATTTAGGTTATCAACTCTATAGTGTAGGGGTCATCGGATCATTCGCTTAAAAGTTACCCTAACTTGAGTATTATATTGATTTTTTTGCTATGCAGAACAATGCTACCATATCAATCAATGATAAAACTATCGGTACCATAGATATCGAGTGAGGGAGAAAGAAATCCATATATATGGTCGTCACTATCAGATTCCGCATATAAACTTAAGTTGGGGGCCAACACCAAAATTACACTAATCTGAATTATTGATCAAATTTTTTAGGATTTTTTCAGAAATATGAGTGTCGGTCACATTTGATAAATTATTGATTGGTGGCAAAATTATATTTAGCTACATACCTGAAACGTCGACGTTTTTTAATGCTTTAGTCATCAGCCTAAATAAATATTATTGCATGGTAGGCTATTGGTTTACCAAGATGAACCTTAAATTTATGGGTCTGGCTTGTGGATCAGAACAATGTTCAATTTTGTTAAAAGTAGCAAAATATATCGGAATTTTAGAAGGTCACTAAAAATGGTATACCTAAAAAATATATACCCATACATATATATACATTTAAATTAGATAATATAAACTCATTAAATGAATTATAGCGAATTTCATTCTATTAAATGTAACTTGATCAGATTGTTTACCTTAGTTACTATTTTTGTAGTCGACCTTTTAAAAATAAGTTAAATAATTTCTTCTATATTTTAATATTTTACAGGTTTATCTTTCTGATTCTACTCTAGGCCTATAGGTTTTGAACATTACTTTAATTTAACTGTGAAGTTCTTAAATACTAATAAACACTATATAATATGTAGTTTAATTTAAAATAAATAATAATACGCATAACCCCTATCATAGAAAATTTGTTTTTCAAAGTATAATGTTTGACATGTACGTACCATTTTTTTTCTACCATAAATTTAAAGATTATTTGGACTCATATGATAAACATAAATCAAAGTATTAATATGTTACTCGCAGTTTTTATTTTACGTTTTGAAGAAAATACATCACAATGTTTCGTTACATTAATTAACTGAATTTATGACTATATTTTATGGCAAATCAGTACTTGAAATTACTAGCATTACTTTTAAAACCTATGAGTTTAATATTAATGGTCACTTTTGCTTTTTGTAATCGTTATTCTTGAGTTATTAATTTCAACTTTTATATAATATTTTAAAGGTTTATAACATGCTACTCGTACCGTTACTAGAGTAATATATATATTGTATATATATATATAATAAATCTTATTATTTTATTGTTTAAAATTATTTCAAAAATTTAATTTAAAATCATGTTTATTAAGTATATATATATATATATATGTCATTCATTCACATGTATCTTTTTAATAAGAAGAGTAATCAGTCAGTTATATTTAGAAATAAAATTGATTCAAATAAATACACTGTTGTTAAATATTTCCCGCCAAATAAATATCAAGTAATTTTAGAAAAGTTTGAACTTATATTTACTATGCATATGCTTAGCTTTTCCAAAAGTATTCGTTAAATCAAATAATAATAATTTCATGTTGTTTAGATAGATATAATACATATTCATTGCAGTCCTTGGTAGCATTGTATTATTTCCGTATTCTGTCCACGCTCTGCTAACAGAAGGTCCTTCTAAACACACTCCTGCGGGCCAGCCACGGATCACTCCACAGCAGTCAGGACCCCTCAATCAGCACCAAACGGTCCATCCAGGCCGGCCCGAACTGATAAATCGACTGCCGCCAGCCTTGCTCCTCATGCAGGGCAGCACTGTCATGATGGAGAGTAAGGTGTGCTCTCAACCGACTCCCATCATCAGCTGGTACAGAAATGGTGAGCTTGTTCGTGCTTTGGTTTGGGCAGAAATTACACACATTATCATCTGCAGTGCCAAAAAGTATATATCCAATTGATCTGACATTTTCAAACTCGAATAAAATATCTAATAAAAGATTTTTCATATTTTTTTAGATATAAATGGTCGCGTAGAAGTAATATCATAATTTGACCGTCAGTTCCAAAAAATACTTTTCCTTATTTAGAAATATTTTGCTGTAATCACAAAATAGTGACAGTTTACAATCACTTTTAAAATAATTATCTGACCACCTATTTGATTTTTTAAACATTTGTCTATTAAATTCACATATCACATTTATTTTTTAAATGGAAAAGCTGGAAAGGTTTAATTAATATAATGTATAAATAAATATTACTCAAACCAAAGTAGCATTAATTTTGTAAAAAAAATTGTCATTTCGAATATTAAACACAAATGAACAAATAGATATTTTATTGTTAAATTCTTCCATGTGGCTAATGTTTTAAAATTCAATATGATTCTACGAAATACTTATTTAATTACTTCCGACTAAATATGGCGCTTTACAAAAATGTTCTGTTAATTAATTAAATTGTTAATAAAGATTGTCCTAAATGTTATTAATATTTAAGAGAGAATTTTCCATTAAAATTTCATGAAAAAATCGCTTTTATAGTGCGTTACGATGTCACCCAGTTCGTTATTTCTGTGTAAATTGTTTTTTTCCAGTTTCTGAGAGATTTAGGTCTCAGCAATTGAAAAATGATGCTTACGCATTTTTATACCCCCAGAACCCATTTTTATCGTCTCCGGACCGGTCTTATAGACCAGGCCCTAGGGCTCTGCACCAAAATTAGATTTCCTAATAATTTACCGATTTTTACTATTTTGGTGTCTTATTGTAGATTTTTTATTGTGCTGATTTATCTCTGACCATGTCGTAACACCATTTTGAGTCTCAAGGTCATTACTGGGAGGTTCAGGCCTACCAGACGCACCAATAAAAATCGATGATTTTCAGTATTTAACGGATTTTTGACAATTAAAGAATTATTTTGAAGATTTTAAATTAAGGTAGTTATTTTCTCGCTTGAAATAATCAAATTGGTAGTTTTGTCAACATCCCCTCTAGTTCCAGTTACATAGCGTCCATGACCACTCAATCAGATTTTATTAAAATCTAACAATATCTAATCTTGAATCCCAAACAAGACAATTTTCATTGTAATTTATTGTTTTAAAAGAAATAAAAATAACGTGAAATAAAAATATGAAATGTATGGAAAAGTATTAATATAAAAGTATTATATCAGAAAAGCATAATTAATGGGATTATATATGAATGTACAAAAAATGGACACAAATATTAATAATACTGAAATGATACTGATAAAGGTAATTTTGAAAAGTAATTTGGGCTCATAAAAATTAAACTAAATACCTTTTTGTCAGTTATGAAGTTAATTATTGTTATTTTCAATTCAATTATTAATGATTTATACATATATAGTCAGCGTGATAATCAACATCATCTTCGTCATGGTGAGTTTGATATTCACTAATTCGTCACCATAGCATTATCATAGCGACGTACATGGTAACTTATTTTTAAAGCAGCTACATCTGCCTCCATTGCATCCGGATTTGCATTCGTATCTTGTAAGTTCAAGAACTGCTTTTGGGGTGGGCAGTTCCAGACACATAATAGGCATGTACACACTACACTGAACCTGCCCCCCATTTTCTTTAATGGATGGGAGCTGTGGATGAGGTGTCATGCAAAAATTCACGCATATTGAAATGTGGTTTTTGCATAAAAATGTGGGAGGAGTTGGTGGCAGCATTTCACCTTCCAAATTCTTTGAACGAAACATGTCCCAGCATAGGGTTGGTAATTGAGTGGCTTACTTTGTACAGTAAACTTTGCATAGGAATTTGTCGATACCTTTTACTTCTTGTGGCAAATCTCGGTCAATCATTTAAACGGAAATATGGATTTCTCCGAACATACGGAAACAATCAACAGTGAGATCAGTTTCAGTCAATTTCATGAACGCATCTGACCAGGTGTTTTTTTTAATACGAACACATTTTTCACACCAGTCCGCGCCAGAGAAATTGTGAAAACCAATGAGTTCCTGACATTTGTGAAAGGCAATATTCTGTATTCGCTCGAGAACATCAATTGTTCTGTATTTCGTACTTTTTCCTGGGATGAACTTCAGTCTAGTTTGCGGCGAATGACGATAACAGGAAACCAGATCGAGGAGAATATTTAGGACATCAGTATCTGGAGACCAAACACATATTTGTTGACCAGTGTTTTTAGCTTCAGATAACAGTACTTGGTGTGGAATGAGTGTTTCGGCTTCCTCGTATGTTAATGACTTTCTTCAAAATTTTGACCTTGAATGCTCTTGTCATATATTACTATCGACTCACAAGCAGTTTTACTCTAAAATTACTGTAGTAAACCTTTCGTGAACATGGCTGTCAAAAGACGTTTGGTTCTTGTTGAAGAGAGCAGTTCTTTTAGAGACATAGTAAGCTTCATATCTAAATAAACATCAAATTCTATGGAGGTAATTGCTCTCTTCTAACGGGTCTTACTCTTTAGAGACTGATCCAAATAACTATCAAAGACTATCCTACCTTCTTAATAACCAACAAGCATATTTTTGATGCGTTTAATGAAAGTATACTGAAAATCAGCAAGTCTGATATTGGATGCTATTTTTTAATAATCTCAAGTCAAGAACAGCCATGGCATCCAAAACCAGCACTCTTAGTGAGTGATCATCGGATTCTCTTTGTGTACATGGTACCAACTGGAGAAATTCTATTTTAATTTCAATGGTATGCATAAGGATGGACTTATCAGTTAGGATATACAATGTAGAGAGATCCAGTGAATTCATATTGTCTAATTGTCTGTTCCAGTCTTGACACCAGCTTAGGACGACTTTCTTGTATAATAAAGAACCTACTAAATAAGGCGCGTTCTTCACGTGGTGTAATCACCTTGTCCCCAAATCATACTTTGGTTTTTTCTAGACAGTTGCCGAAAGTTTCCATTTTCAACCTTTTCATTAGATCCCAAATTAACATTGGCGAAGTAAGCATCAATCGATCTAGAATAAAATCAACGAAACGTTTCTGGCCCTTATCTGCAAAGTTGATGATGTCTTCTTTGGCATTTTCCGGAACCAGCACAATACTTTTAAAAGATACATTCACTCTAAAAGGTTTGCCTTTATAGTGTACCAGTGTACTTCAATTGCATGACGAAGTTTAACTTGCGTTTTACCTTGTCCTTAAACAAACGTTACCAGAAAGCTGATAGTGTTCTCTTCGGTGAGAATTTGAGTGTTTTACGGTATGAGTGAGATGCTGTGTCGTTGCAACTAGTCAATCTAAACCTAATGTATCTTGTCTCAAACCGACCATACCACCATGACGCTTGGTGACTCAGAACAGTGCTTTGATTTCTTGTTCCAGAGTCTGGTCCGTAAATAGTCTAGTAAAGGGTATTTCAGATTTGGCGACAACAACATTTTCTGACTTCAATACTTCCCATGAGTGTTCCAGAACATTCATTTCTGCCAGATGTACAAGCATTAGTCTAGCATAATTAAGCAGGTTACGAACAATAAAGTGCCTAATGCCATTTTTAGAGCCACCAAGTAGCTCTTCAAAGCTCCTGAACGACAAGCATTGATGATGTGCAATAGGTTGTTAATCTGTTGCAAAAAGTTCAATTAGAAATTGGCTAAACTCACTAGCGTTTTTGAAATTTGTCTGTGGTTTCAAATTCTCTATATGTACCACAACTAGATTTCATCAAAATACATTGTACTTGGGTGTCATCAGCGTTCGTGAAGTGCTTTCTTGAGCCAGTCACATTTTTCCTGAACAAATTCTGGCATCAGAAAAAAATAGCATAATGTTTCATAATCATGATTGCGAGACAATGTGTTATATGGTATCACAAATTGTTTAAAATTGTTATCACAAAAAAATACAACCTCCCCACTTGTTAGCCACAGAAGGGACTGCTGCAATGTATATATGTCCCTTTCGGTTGCACAGGTGTCGATTCCGCTTCCATCAATGGCGGACAAATTACCATCCAGGGGTCTGAAAATTTGTACCCCACCATTTATAAATTGCTGAGACCTAAATCTTATCAGAATTTGCAAAAAAACCTTTTATACAAAAATAGCTAATTTTTCTGACATCTCACGCAATTATTAAGTAAACATTATTTTTCTATATTATTTTAATACAAATTCTTGTTGAGTTATTAATTATTAAATATTATTATTTATTATTTATTAAACAACATGTTTTTTTAATAACGTCTGAATTTACGAATATTCATCTATTTACGATTATTATCATCTAATAATATTTAAATAGTAATACAGTAATTAGAAATAGGTTGTCATCCTAACTAACTTAGTTACATATAAACTCATTTTTTTAATTTAAACTTGTGTAATGTATATTACATAATTATGTAACATTTTCACAACTGTAAACAATTCAGGAATCCAACTTCAAATATCCACCAGACACAAAATGGTTCACAAGCCAGCCTCAGGAGAAGTCATACTCATTATCAACACGTGTCTTCCAGAGGATGAGGGTGAATATAAGATGCTAGCAAAAAATGAGTACGGTGAGACCAGCGCGACCGTCCAGCTTCTTACAGAGCAAGCGTAAGTGTGATTATAAAGTGAACACTTCACTATACTGTCCAATTTGTGCCAGCACCATTTTGTATTGAAAAAAACAGTCATATATTTCCATTCATGAACTTTTAAACATCTTTACCTAAACAAAATGTACATTTCCAATATTTTCACAATACTCATCTACATTTTCAGATAACTTATTTGCAGCACTTTCATTTCTCCAAAGAATAAATTAATTTATTATTTAATATAAATGTAATTTCTTTTATTTAAATTATTCGACTGGAGTTATGTTAAATAACTAAACATAAAGGCGGTGACTTTTAGAGTAAGTTCTGTAAACTTAGACACTATAGAATTGTCTTGAGTTGCTTTATTTTCATGGGTATTCCCAGATGGTTGAGGTGTTGGATGCGATCGACGACTCTTTAAAATTGTAGTGCTCATATTTTTGGGTTTTATTTTAATCTTTATGATATAAGCAAAAAATGTACACATCATTAATTGAGTCAATTTCAACTGCTTACACATACCATATTGGAAAGGAGTCACCCACCAACTAAGAATGGAAAGTGGGAAACAAATTAATACAACATGGCCTGTATGAGAAAAGAGACATCAAATTAATAAAATGTTCCTTTCGAGAAAATGGGAAATTAAAACAATATTTATCGGGAAAAGGACAAACAATATTAGATTCTAAACCCTTTAACGGGATTAAAAATTGTTTTTAATAAAATCGGTTATTTTATTTCTCAATTAAAAATAATCATATTAATAAAATTTATAGTTTACTACATTGAATGACTTAATGAGTTAATCAATACAAATCGAGCCTGTCGACACAATGTTAGTACCTATCAAATCTGTACAAGGGAGTGGGGAGGGGCGACGTGTCCACCTAAATCTAGAAAAAAACAAGAGGGTAGAGAAAAACAAAAAAGTGGAAAGAAAAGGTGTTGGGGAGAAAAACAGCGGAGGGATAAATAAAAAACTGTATTGTGAGAAAAGAAAAATTGGAGTAGGGAGAAAAAGAGAGGTGGGAGAGAAGAAAAAAGTGAGAGTGAGAAAAAGTTTTTTCAGAAAAGAGGATGAGAAGAAAAAAATCAATACAAGTTCAGCCAGAAAACAAGTTGAATTCTATGCATCATTATAATTTATTTGACCTTACATTCTTTAAGTTAGTATTACGTGTATACGGGCAATGCCCGTCGATGGCGTATTATTAGTAAATAGTGTCAACAGGCATGATACGTAACTGCAATTATGTGGTGGTTAAATTCGACTTTTAGGAAAAATATGTAACTAATGTACTAAAATTAATGTGTCCTTTAATGAAATAGAACAACTATTGCATAAAATGTACCTGTTCAACTTTAGAAAAAAGCGATAAAATCGTGAAATGGCCCTTATTATAAAATGACAAATGCATTTTATTTTATAAATATGCAGTAATTCACGTCTATCATAATTAAATAAATTTGAACATATCTAAGTTATAACATTATTTTTTAAATTTCGGATATTTTATATGAAATATCTGAATATAATGTTATACGTTCACAAAATACCAATATAATTTATTAAAATAATTATGTAGGAATATATACATATTGTATAAGAAATAATATAGGAATTTTAGTTAAGGTAATCAAAGTACCAAAAATTAATGTTTGATGAATAATTTCAAACATTATCATTTTTACAATCTGGTAAAAAAATGACCTTGAAAAAAAAAAACTTAAATTTTTCTAATGAACCTTTCCACGTTTAAAGCTACTACTCACCATTTAAAATATAGATTGCTACACAATAGATGGTCGGTTCTGCAACCTGCAACACAACTCATTCATATGGGTAATTTTAATGAAAAATGTCTATTTAATATTTTTTACAATTTAAAAGGAGACCCATAAAAACCAATAAAAAACCAATAAAAAAATATTCGAATACTGATGTAACACTATCTGTAATATCTATTGTCTCATACTTATTGTCTCACACATACTGTTATGTATTGTAGACCTATGTAGTGAGGTCAAATAAAAAATTGATTTAATTCAGTTTACACTTATGCTAACTACTTAAACAATATACGGTGGCAATCATGACAATAATCCATTTTTGTTCGTATTCTTTGCATATTTTTAACACCTGTAGTATCATGTTAAATAAAGACAAGTAGTGTTCACTTGTGAGGAATGCAAAAGGAAAACCACAATAAAAGCTAAAGTTTTATTACAATTAGTACAAAAAATTCGAGCTTTCACCTTTTATTAAGAAGGCAGAATAAACGTGGTGTGTGTTTTTGTAAACTGGGAACCAATGATTATGGTTCCATTTAATTAATTTTTATTGGCATAAATTGGCTCCACATTGCAAGACACTAAATGATGACACTAAAAGATGTCAAATAAATACACACAATGATCACACTAAAATGCATGCCATAACATAACATACTATTACATAATATGTTTTTCCAGCATTTTATTTATCTACAATATGTGGAAATTCCGAATCAATAAGTAAATAATATATTCATTGCAATTAAGTATTATATATATTTAATTTTTTTAAGAGTATTTTTTTAATTGCTTGTGATAACTATAAATGGATACAACTGCACAATCAGAGTAAAATATTTTCAATACCAATAAACCAATGTTTGCATAAGCAAAATATAGTTACTTACATTGTACTATCATATTATTTATCTCATTTGTCTTGCCACAATTATTATAAAATTAAATCTGATACCAATTTCATGTAATTGACTAATTATGTTTTCACATTATCTCGCACAAGGTATTCCACATAATCTCTCCTGCATTAATCCGCATCAGCTACCACCGCTTCATGCGGTCCGGTTCCCTCCCGACTAACGACTCCCGAGGCTCCAGCTCTCGGGGAAGCACCCCCATGCAGGACGAACAGCGCCGCTCGGTGGTGAGTGAACTCGAAGACCGATTCCGACAGAAACAGAACGCCGCCGTCGGTAGATCACACCGACCCGCCGGTATTCCTGCCCCTTATCAGAAGGCACTCACGGCTACGGGCCGACCAGTTTTGACCAATAGGAAGCCTTCACTTGAGGACTTTGATGTGAGCTGGTTTTCATTACGAGTTATTTGTGTGTTAAACGATTTGAACATTGCAATGTTAAAATCGTATATTGAACAGTTGATAAACCACAAATGAGTATATCATGCCAGACGAACCCATCAGGCGCCGTTAGCTGTCCACATATGATATACATAGTTTACTGTCCACTAGCATGGCTTCTTCTATCCAGGAATGGGAGTCTGAGGGGAGGGTCGAACCTATTCGGTCATTCCCGTTCCTAAGAAATATAGTTTTTGATTGAACCACCTGTTCAAAAGTAAATAAATTACCGATATAGATAAATTAATATTATAATACTACTAAAAGCCTTTTTTATAATTTCTTACTCGTAGTTAATAAACTTACAAGATTTAAAGTGAAATGATTTACACGTAGAAATAAAAGGAGTTGAATATAAATAATTTTAAAAGATTATTAATAATACATAATACAGTGTTCCGCAAACTAGGGTTTTCAGCCACATGTGGCCGATAAGAGGTTACTTAGTGCACTATTTTTACACTAAATTAAGCACTATTTTAGAAATATAGCTTGATATTTTATGTGACTTTAGACACTACGAAGTTTGCAGAACACTGCATTATAGATAATAATAATTAATAGAGGATTTAAAGCAAATTCTAGTGATCTCAACGTACTGTACTACTTTAATAAATTATTTATTTCCCATAAAATGTTAAACATTTATTGGTTACTATTTGTTGTTACATAAAAACATAAGGCTAATAAAAAACATATGTAATAATAAATAAACTAAATATAATGAACCACACATAGTTTATACTGACCTATCCGAAATTATAACATTACATAGAACGCTGGTGGCACATTAATATGTTTTCAAATTGAATGTTTTTTTAGGTAAAAAATGGACGTTAAAAATATTCGGCAAGCCTTTAATATTTACAAGATTTTTAAAGGCAAATTTATATTCAAATAATTGTTTTCTATCAGTTAGGCAATTTTAATGGTGAAATCGCCCCTTCAGATCGGCGTATTTGAGCGTCAACTGGTGGACGGAGCAGCAGCTTTCTCCGACGAGGACCTCTCCAGACCTTCCTTTAAGGCCATCGGGTCAGTGCAGCAGCAACGTCAGACCCGGCCTGAGTTCATGAGCAAGTTGGCCGATACTCGGCTCAAAGAGGGCGGCCGACTGGTGCTAGACTGCCGCTTTACCGGCTGCCCCAAGCCCAAGATCAAGTGGTTCCACAATGGTCGTGTTGTCAAGAGAACTGACCGGGTTGGATTTTGTGTTGAGGTAAGTAGCTGTTGTAAACTCTTTATTTGTCATTTAAAATGGTACTTTTGTTTCAAATAATCTAAATGCTAATTATACACGGAGATATTCTCTCAATTGTGTTGATTTCAAATTAGTTTTTTCTTATTCAAATAAATTATTCAATTGATAAATATTTCAATAACAAAATTTAAATGATTTCCAAATTTTGTATAAATTTAAAATTAAAAAGGGCTACTATGACAATTTCACGATATACGAAAATGGATTTATGAAGATTATCGTAAAGAGGTGTTCGTAAATTTCAATTTTTTTATTTTGCAATTCTTTTTACAATTATTTTAGATTAGGTCTACAATGAATGGTTTAAAATATATCTATATATTATTTGAAACGTGGAAATAAATTTAATTTAATTTTACCATCATTTTGTTATGAATTATGACGTTCCAAAGATTTATTCAACCTTTTTAAATATACTTAGCCTATACAACATACTTTTTCAGATATATATATAATCAATTATGCGTTAATAAATACTTTTCTTCAGAAAGAAAAAAACTCTTTAAATATTTTTGTAAATTTTGTGAAAAATGTTGCATTAATCCAAATAGTATAGACACTTGTTATATATTAAATTTTAGTTTTTTAATGGTCTTGTTGATAACATCAGTGTTTCCCCTTCTTTTAATTCATTCCGCCATGTAAACTGTTTTGATCTTAAAAAACATGTTCATATTAAATGATACTACAGTCTAATGTTATACATACACAACAACTTCTATCCCCATTGTTGCGGGGACCCAAACAGGCCGAAGGACACGGCATCCTCACCATCCAGCACGTCCAGCCGCGGGAGGCCGGCTTCTACACAGCCTGCGCCTACAACTCGGCCGGCCGGGAGACCTGTTCGAGTCTCGTGTGTGTCGAGATGACCGCCTCTGCCTCTACTAGTGGGTGTGGTGATGGACGAGGGACGGGGACGGTGGAGGGGTGCGAGAAACCGGTGTTCCGAAAACGCCCTGTGGACCGAGAGGTGATGGAGGGGACCGCCTTCAGGCTGGAGTGTGTGGTGGGAGGGCGGCCCATGCCGGAACTCGACTGGTTTAAGGATGGGCGGCCCATTTTGGACGATGCGCGGCACAAGGTGAGTGGACACAAACTGTAGCACACAGGATTGTTTATAATAATCGACATAATCTGACATGGTGTTTTAAATTGTGAAGAATAGACTTAAAAGACTTAATAACAACTTATTTTTTATATTATTGATTAATTTAAACTATGGCTAATTATCTTTATTAAAATTAATTTTTTACAAAATATCTGAAATTTTTTTAATAATATTAATGAAAACAATTACAAAAATTAAATAACCATATTTTCTGAAAAGATTAAAATTTATAAAAAAATTAAATAGGTTAACAAATTTGACGTTAATTTAATATAACGTTATACTTTATTTATGTATTCATTGTAATTCTTTCATGGCTAAATACTGATTAGTGTGTTTTTCTTTAAATAATGTATTTGATGCTCATTTATTACTATATCAGCTTTACTGAAATAATTTACATTATCCAAAATAAATTGTATACATTTATTAAGTTTTTAATTAATAATTTAATTAACGATTCTGAGTAAGGCACGTGTTTGCAGTTGCATATAATGAACAAAAAACAAAGAGAAAATTATAGAATAGGAGTAAACATGATATTTAAACAGTCATAATATGTAACTTATAATAAATGATGTTATCAAAAATATTCGACACGTTTATATGTTTAATTTATTTATAATTCTAAATATAGAAATTAATTTTTAAAATAGCGGAGGCACAATAATATTTCGTCAAATTAAAGTTAACACACTAAACCATCCGCACTGCCCCTCCCCTCCCCCTTAGCTGGTGATCAACGAGGGCGGTGTTCGCTCCCTGATCTTCACCGCTGTTGACCCCCAAGACACCGGCACCTATCTGGGCCTGGCCCGCAACAAGGGCGGCGAAGACCGCTGCTCCATGCGACTTACTGTGCAGCCACGGCCAACCGCCAGCAAGCCAATCTTCATCGAGCGTCTGCAACCGGTGGAAGCGGTACCCGGACAGACAGTGACTTTCCGGGCGGCCGCCGAGGGAAGTCCACTCCCGCTCATCTCCTGGCAGAAAGAGGGAAAGTAAGGCGCGCCAGCTGGGTGTGGGGAGGAGAGGGTATGGAGGAGCACTGTCACACTTGGGGGCATACCGACAAAGGATTTTCAGAATGCAATTAATTTTTTTATTATAATTAAATAATTTCACTTGATATTTTTTTTAAATCTAAATAATCTGATTATATTTTGATTTATATAAATGATTTATAATAATTATAAATGATTTTCTAAATAATCTCTTTTTAAATAATCAATATTTTATAATATCACATTTTGACTCAATCCGTTTTATATTCAAGTGACCAGTATGTTGTGTTCATGAATTTTACATGTTGTGGGGAAGTCTTTTGTGTTTGATGTGTAGAAAGAAAATATAATTTCTATGTAAAAACATTTATTTGTATTGTTTTATTTAATGTAAATAATCGTCAATAATCATCGTCATCTTTTGTATCTCTCCATATCTGATATACCAGAACTCAACAGGTTCATCATTACTGATCATCACATATTTATTTATTAGAAAACTAAAATATTATTTCACATAATTTATTTAAGGTATATCATTTTACAACGTTAATGGCAATTATAATTCCACAAGAAAAATATGATCTGGAATTTAAAGTGTTTTTGGATTTTGGATTTGGAATTTTAATTTTAAGAAGATGGTTTACAAACAGTTTTACGAAATTGAAAGTGAATATTTGTCCAGGACAGCTATATTTTATTCGATTTGTATAAAACAGACATCGATACAGTATTAAGTCAAATTTTATTACAAAATTGCATTAATATATTTCAGATTAAAGAAAGGTTTATATTAATCGAATTTTTCTAAAGAAAATTAGTAACAATTATGTAAAATAATATTCATATTATTAAAAATACATATTAAAATTTAATACATAATTTAGTTTTATTCACTATTTGAAAGTTAATTATCTTAAAAATAACCTAATTTTTATTGCACAATTAAAATCGAATTTAAATATTATAATTTATAGTTTTTAAAAAAATGTTGTTGGTTTTTGAAGATTATGGTAACAATATAATATTTTATAAAGAAAAAAGGGAAAAGTATATTTCGTTTTAAAGTGAAATTTTCTTGAATTACCCATCATTTAACCCTGTGGAATCTTTATAGTTCTCAATTATATTTCGTCAAGACTGGTTGTGCGAAAAAGCAGTTGTCGTGGAAGGTCTCTTTAATGTTTCAAAACAGTAAAATATTATCAATTTATCAAATAAATCATTGATAATTTTGATAAACATTTTGCTTCTGTAATAATTTTGCTATCAATAAAATTTCTATAAAACACTAATAAAATTAATTTATTAGCTTATCGATTTTTTTATATAAATATTGACGTTTTAACCATTTGGTAAAGCAAAGTAAACTAGTACATTATAAAAGATTACAATACATTGTAATATTCAAGAACCATGGTATACCTTATATTGAATCAGTCTTCTTCCGTTCACAAAGACCTCTGAATCCAGACGGAATACGGGTCCTGGTTGAGGTACAAGGCAATGCGACCACCCTTCGTCTGTCGAACGTGCAACAGGAGGACGCCGGCTGGTACCAGTGTACCGCGTTCAATCCGGGCGGGACCACCATCACCCGGGCCCGCCTCAACGTTATCAGAGGAGGTCAGTGGTTTCTGTGTTTTCAATGTGTTTGTCAATGTGTTTTGTGTTCAATGGTCAATGGTCAATGTGTTTGCACGTTATTACAGTTGTTGATCCAATTATTAATTTTGTAATAAGCATTTAAAGTGATGTATCATACATGGGATCTGTAAACAAAGCTTTTGCTATAACTTTATAATGTTTAAATAAACAAATTATTACGGAATATATCTAAATTTTAAACACATCGAAATGCCTTCATCAAGTCTAAGTAACATTTAAAATTCAATTTTTAATGTTAATATTTATTCAACATTAAGATCTGTTTGTTCTGGATTATCGATCTATAGTGACCTCTCCTTCTGCGATTGGCAATGACATGGAGTTGTTTGAAAACGATTGAATTCGTTTTGTTTCAATTTTTTAAGTTTGTCATACATTATTTCTACTTTAAATTTTAAAATTAATAATTTGCACAAACTATAACATAATCTGATAAGCGACTTTATGTTGCATGGATAATAAATATCTAACCCATTTATCACTTTCAAAATTTTCGATTGAGTCAACTCGTATAGCAGAGGAAATATGTTAACATATTTTGCAACATATTATATTATAATTACATTTTATAAAATTTTATAACATTTATATTATGTGTTACACATATTATATATGTTAACACTATTATATTTTAATTTTGATAAAATTGATTAATAAACTTTAACATCTCAAAAAGAATGTTAGATTTAAATTTCGAGTTAAATTTTACAATTTAAGTAGGCCTACTTGTACAATTTACAAATTCTAGGATAAATAATTTGCTATTTTACATTGAATAACTAGATCCAACCTTACTTTTTCAGTACCAATAAACAACATGGCTCAAATGGAAAATTCTCATCGGAATCCTAAAGTAGCAATGATGCATCAATCGTGAGTTTCTGACGATTTTCTCAGTCTTTATGTTTATATATCTAATTTGGCTTCATTATTTATACAAAACAAATAATTACATATTAGATATTGCAGAATTACAGATAATATGAAATAATAGCTTAAAATAACAGTATTGTAATTTGTTTTAACCGTTTATTAGTTAAATATGAAAAAAATTTACCTGCTAAAAATCTATATTTTAATAATAAATTAAAAGTTTTCAAATTCATTACCGATAACTTTGGTAATTCTCGCCTTTAATTTAGTTAATGTTCTTCGAAACAATATTTTACACATTTCAAATTTAGTAAAAACACACAATATTTTTCGATTAAAATTTCATACTATAAAATCTTCACCAATCAATTTCTTATTTTTTCTAGACCGATTGCAAGAAATGGAACCGATCCAGCTTGGATGAATCATGCACAATTTGATCCGACTCCAGAAATAGATATTTTCAATCCCGCTAACCCAACAAAACCAGTTTTTCAGTCTCCTCTGTCCTCTTCTCATCCAGGACCAATCCTGCATAACGACCCTGTTGTCCTTGAAACACGTGTGATTCCAATAGGGGACCCTTCATTGAACATAATGTGGTTTAAAGACGGAATTCTAGTTGTTGAAGGTGATTTGTTTTCTTATAATAAAAGATTATATTTTAATTGAAAAATGTGGATGATTTCTTTTCATAAACCAATTATTGTTACTTTTATATTTTTAAGATTCATTAACTTTTTTTCATTTTAGTTTAATTTAAAGATGCTTTATAATAGACATATATATTTTTTTAATTATAAACATTTTGTTTGAGCTTATTACTAATTGCGCAATATTATGTTTTTATATTATGTTGACAATATGTACACTTACAATTATATTATTTAAACAAAACTATATTTTCATACCGAATCTCAGATATCAAAAAATATTATCACCGTTTTAAAAATATGTTTATGAAAATAACATAAATTATCCGATATTAAAAGGTTTAATGAGTACATTACACATGCACAATTATTTAATTCATAAATAATTAAAATAATTAAAAATTATAATTTTAGTTACTATGACAACATTCATGTAGCTGAATTAAGGACAATTGTGCGAGGCACTGAAATATTCGTCATTGCCGCTATTATTGTTTACCTTTATAAATGATGGTTTAATAATACGCTAAGAATAATATAACTATTGTATTTAACATGAAAATAGAAGGCAATTGCCGTACACGAATTGATCACGGCTTCGCTTCGCTGGAGATTGATTATTTCACAAAAGACAGTGAAGGTGTCTATCATTGTCTGGCGGAGAATCAACAGGGAAACATTGAGAGCAATCGGGTGCAGTTAAGGTAAAAACAAATAGGAGCAATATTTTCTAGTTGGGATATCAATTTCTTGTTAAATAATAGAATTTAGCCAAAAATCGATATTTATTGTTTTACGGTTACTTTCCTTAGCATTTAATGTACCATAGTCTGTATTCAACAAATAAACATTATTTTAACAGTATATCACTATTTAATAGGTATATTTTAATATTATTTTAAAAAAATTGGAGATATTTTCTTTTTTTATACTACGTAGAAAAATGAAACCACATAGTATGTGGAAGTTTAAACATTGTCATGATTTGTATAACAATGTATTAAACAATAACTAATGTTTCACGGTACTCTTATATCGTTTGTCACTTACTTTTAGCTTTTTTAAATACTTAAAAAGAATAATCTTTTAACATTTAACATGCAAATATTTCAGTCTGGCTCATGAGAATGAACCGTTACCAGAAACGGTTCCCAGGTAGGCGATAAATCCCCCGAGCCAGTAACAACAACACACATCATTTAGTTATCGTTATTCCTTGCATGATGACCTGGATGTTCCTATAGTTTATCCTTTGGTGTTAGTCAACTATTGTATACTATAAATAAATGTATTATATATGTTGTGTATTCGGTTATATTTTCACCTTTTGATTGAATTTGTGTTTATTATTGTATTCCTTAAACTAAACTAAATTACTCATGTATAATATACTTTTGTAATGCTAATTATATCTAGATATTCCATGTTATCAATCGTTTATATTGCTTCTCATGTTATTCCCAAAATTTTTGTAAACTCAGTACAAATTTATTTTGTCCAAGTTTATATATTTACTAACTTCTTAGTTATCATTTTTTTTTAATATTTATTTCAATTTTACTGAAAAGTTAACAAAATAACAATAAAAATTACCCAAATTTATTTTTTTTAATATCCTAATTTAATTTTTTTCCTAACAATTTTTTTTATTCTACACGGTATTGTAAAAATTAAAGTTAAAACTTTTATAAGTAGTTTAAATATTTGTTGATAAAAACCTTCATTTCAATTAATTTTATTAAGTGTGTTGCTGTTTGTTAAATACGGTTTATAATATATTTATTTCAGATAACTTACCCGAATAATTAAATGATAATTATGTATATTAGAGTTAAAATAAACAGTTTTCCTGCAAATAACCCTTCTTCGGATTCTTTTATATATATTAAATTAAAAGCTATATTTAAACCCCATAAAGTTTTACCTTTATTGTCAAATATGAAATAATATTATTTTCATTCACTTGATTATAACTAACATAGTATAGCTAAACATAATTCACACTAATCTTAATTGATTAATTAAAACATTACTTTGTATATTTCTACCTCATCTGTCCTGTAATAGTCCGTCTGATGAAGGTGCAGCTAATGCAGAAATGTCCCAACCCTCCAAGTCAATCTCCGCTTTATCTGAAGATGTTTATGGTAAGTTCAATATTTTTTCAATTTTGACAGTAGTTAACAGACATTTATAGTTGTTACAGTTACATTTCAATATAAAAATATACCGTTTTTTCAAGGTCTTTTTCACCGAAAAGATTGATGAAGAAAGCCTTTTTATAAGATCATATAGATAATTTCTAAATTTTTCATGACTAATAAATTCCAATGTTAAATCGTCCAATTCATATATATATATATATATATTATATCATAATATTACGTTACTTAATATATGTTGTACAATTTTATTTATATATAATTTTGTATCCAAAATAAATTAAACTTAAAAGATATATTTTTATTTTTTTTATTTCCAAGTTTTCTTTCCTTAAACTTACGGTTTAAAATTAATTTAAAATATACGTTTAATACATTTAATATACATATTATTATATAAATAATATATAATTAAATGTAACAAAACAGTGGAAACAATAAAATATTTTCACTATAATTATTTTTTAAATATTGTTTATATTACAGAGTTACACATACAATCGATTTATTATTATTATGTGTCCAATTAAATTCGCAGTTCTCCAATAAATTGCGCCTGCCATAATAACCGAAGTTTTTGTTATAATCAAGAACAACATGAAAAACAATGACAATATATATTAGCCATGTAGAGCCTACTTACAAAAACGTTGCTTGTTAAATAAATTGATAATATCTTTCAATTTTATATCACCTTAGTCATTACTTGCAATATATAAGCTATCATTTTCAACAACATTATACATTATTACCACCATTGTGAGTAATGTTGTAGTTCATAATGTATATCTTATTTATATACTGATTTATTTAAAACACACTTATAAAAACAAATTATCTGTATACAAATTATCAGAAATATATTTACTCAATAGCCTAATTGAAATCGCTGTATTTTAGTCATTAGCTACAATTCAAAAGTCGTTATTTCATATCAGTCTACAAAATACTAACTTGTCTATTTTAAGCACCCAAACAAAAACGAGCATCTGAATCGCCAGTTACAATCAGAGGCATGGGACCGAATATCACCAAATTACTCCAACATATTGAGATTGAAGAGGGCGAACCAGCTGAGTATGTCTGCCGTTTCTCTTTGAAAATCGTTCGCCTTTCATTTATTAATATTTTATTCTAAGAAGTTTAAATATTTTTTATAAATTGCTATTTACAAAAAAAGCTTTGTACATTTTTTTAAATTATTTAAATTGAGCATTAATTTGTTATTTTCTATGTGAACTGCTTTCGATAATCACACTGCCAAAATAATGTTGATGACCAATTTAAGAATAATCTTGAAACATTACTCAACAATTAAATTTTGTTGGTGTAGGTTCTGCATCGATTTCAGTGGAATTCCTCAACCTCAAATTGTCTGGTCCCGAGAAGGTGTCCCAATCGTAGATTCAAGCGACTATCTGGTAGAATGTTTTCTATTTTATTTTACAATATTTTAAAGTTAAAAGTATAGGTTGCTATCCATTTGTATAAACTTTGTAGTAGTAGTTTTATTTATTAATAGAATTTAAAGTGATACATTTTTTTTAAATATTAAAATACTTTGTATATATATCGCCACACATTCTTTCTTTCATGTAAATTTTATTCATTACACAATATTCCTCTAATGATTATTAAATTTAGTTAGTTATAAATATGTAATTAATCTGCACAGATTCAAACGATCGAGTGTCAAAGTGTTCTTCGCATCCCGGAAACATTTCCCGAAGACGCCGGTATTTTTTCAGTGACTGTTGCAAACACTCTGGGCTGTGCCAGCAGCAGAGCTGGACTCAGGGTGATCTCCGGTCAGTGTTTTGATTATTTTAGTTTCACTATATTAAAAAAATTACACTTAATGAATAACTCAAAGTTGTTGTAAAAATTGAAGATAAAAATATCATTTTTTTATTTTATATTTTCTATACTTTTATACATTGGTGATTGTAAGTTTTACTTTATTCATTTTTTTGGTATAAGAGCAGATCCATCCACTCCTTTTGTACGTCTAAATCGAAATGTACATCGATGTACACTTTTGTACATCGAAATCTATATCTAGCAATTAGAATAGCAGATTAGCAATAGCAGATTAGCAGATATTAGCATATTAGCAGATAACAATCTATCTAGCAAAGAATCTAAACCAACAATTCTATATCTACAACATTTTTAAATATATGTAATAATTTATAAAATAGAATGAGGCTTCTAGATTACCTTCCTTACTTTCAACCTCATAAATTTATTTAAAAATATATTATCAATGAGTATCAATTAATATAAAACTTTACTGATTTAATTTATGCTCAGAATGCAGTTTAATTAAGATTAACCTTTTCATTTAATTGTTTTCAGTATTCAACAATACTAATATATATACTGTACTATGCTACAACTCACAACTTTTAATGCAAAGGAAAATTTTTATTTCAGATTTACTCGCGGTTAATAGTGAAATGGAAACCAGGGTACTAGAAATGCAGTATGCATCTTATAACTTCTTACTCTCTCACTCTCTCTCTCTCTCCCTCAATCTCACTGCAGAAAATCCAACTGTGTCCTCTTCATCCCATGACTCCCAACTCGGCGGCGGCGCATACACCCCCGTCAGCGCGCCCCCCCATTTCGTCACCATGTTCACCGACACCCATGTCTCACTGGGCGACCAGGTGACCTTGACCTGTCGGGTGGCAGGAGAACCGCGGCCCGATGTGTTTTGGCAGAGGAACGGCTGGCGACTGCCCGCGGCGCCCAACCCCCATCTGCGCCAGCTGCGCCAGTCGCCCGACTTCAGTCTGGTGATTTGCGGGGCCCTCTCCGACGATCAGGGCATCTACGAGTGTATCGCAGTCAACAGTATGGGCAGAGTGGAGTGTCCGGCCATACTCACTGTTCGAAGTAAGTAACTGTTGGCCTACCTATACTCGTGGATACATTCAATAAATATGATCAATTAAGGGAGTGAATGGATAATTGCTTTAAAAAATACGAACTAAAAGTCTTACAAAATATATGAATATAATTAATTGTCTTGCAAGACTTGTATCTGTAGTTTACAGGAATATTGTTAGTTATTATAATATATTAATCACATATTCCATTAAATTATATCAAGTGTATAATCATTTTCATCAGATATGTATCATTCAATGTTGAACTCAATGTGTTAAACTAATGTAAAATTTGCAATAATTGATAAACAATTTTACGTGACAAACTTTATCGTCGGTACCGTGCAACCAGAGCTCTCCAATAAGTTAGATGTTACTCTAAAATAATTTAGTATTGTGCACATTTAATAATACTCTAAATGACACTCTAAATGTTGCACTTTAAACTATAGATATAAAATTTTAGAAGATGAACTAATTTGAGTGATAATTGTTTTTATAAAAATAGACAAAATTTCTAAAATATTCCTTAAATTTACTTAGAAACTTCATTTCTTCTGTTTACTTAAATCAGAATTGATTAACTATTAATTGATTCAATTTATCAATTAATAAATTCAAAAAATCCTATTAATTATTTTTTTCATTTTGTACACAAGGTTACTCATTTCTCATGATAATTACGTCACAGGGCATATTTATTTAATTTATCTTATAGTTGAACGCATGTTTTGGCTGATATGTTTACTTGTTTGTCACCCGGCCATAACATTATTTGTAATACAACTCTCCTATTTAGGTGACCGACGTAGATCTGCGGAATCTAGTCTATTAAGTATTGGTAAGATATTATATTTAACTAAACTATGTGTGTAATATGTATCAAAATATAATGTGTGCTGTTTTTCAAACCAAATCAAAGTAAACCATACTATAGGCCTACTTCAGTCTAGATATCAAACTTTCTCATCTGTTGTATAGAACAGTGGCCTATATTGTAATTGAATATTTTTTTATGTATAGCATGTTTTGTCTGTAGTGCATGACCGTATATATGTACTGTGTCTTATTTGATATTTTATTGTCATTCTTTCGCATGCACTCTTTTTATCTCTCGCTATGAATATACAGCTTTATTTTTATCACTAATTTAATAGTTTCCTTTTTCTTAAACTAGTTTATTATTTGTAAATAGTTTTCTGATTCATATTATTTTTAGTGTGGGAACAACAACAAGTTCTGTCTGGAAAATGTAGTTCTTATATCCCTAAATAGTACAATAACTAGCAAAAATTAATATTAATTTTACATTAATTGAAGTAACATAAATACTAACAGTATTTAACGGCTAAGTAGAGCGTGGTTAAAAATGACAAGCTTTTGCTTTTATTATATGTAATGCAAAAAGTTGACCTCCAATTGAGATGAACTTTTTCAACACGAACTAAATATCGAGAGTAAGAATTTTTAATTATTTTTATAAAAAATAGTCACGTTTGTGACAAGCAGTGACGTCATAATTTGCACTTCCATTTTATAAATAAAACGTTTTTTTCCGTGTTGTCAAATATACGAGTATGCATTGCAAATTCAAAATATTTATATTTTTACTATATGTATATTCCTTTAAAATATATAAGGCATGTATAATATGTCCATTCAGTCTTAGTTTCATTTTCAGTCTTAGTTTCATTTTCAGTGTTTATATGTAAAAGTTATTACATTTACCTCATTTTATCTCACTTATGTATAAATAATAATTATTTTTAATATGTTATCGTATTAAAACAATTGAACAAAATTTAAAATAATATTTACGCTGTATAATTACGTATTATAATAAAACATCTATCTAAGAAGTTACACAACATTTTAACCCATTTTACATAAATATATTAGGTAACACAAGTATGCAAAAATGACAGTGTACAATATAAACCAATCAAATAACATTCTATTTTGTATAACTTCATAATTTAAAAATTCGGCAGAAATTCATTTTATTATACATTAAATCTCTAATTACTTTCTATCTCTGACTTAATAAGTCGCCCAAATAATCAAAAAATAAATAATTGAAATTCGCACGACGCGTACTTCAGTATCCACCTAAGTCACTATTACCAATCACTTTAGTTACTTAAATTGATTGTAGTTAAAGCGATTTAAAAGCTCACGGTAAACTACTCTGTCATCACCCACATCAGTTGAGGAAGAGGCCCCGGAGGTGATCCGGCCTCTCTGCTCGATGTCAGTCAACGTCGGGGAGGATGTCACACTGCTTTCCGTCATCGAAGGTCGACCTGAGCCAGAGTTCACCTGGCTCAAAGACGGCCAACCGATAGGCAGCTGTGCGGACTATAAGGTTGGGCTGGAGGGCGGAGATGATTATTATGAAATTTGTATAATTTCATAATAATCACTGTTTATTTTCTAACATCAATATATGTTTTATCTATTATAAAACTGCTATAGAGAAATTCCATCCAACCAAATCGTGTTATAAATAAATAATTTTAATAAAACAAAACAATTTTTCAGTTCATTTAACAAAAAATGTTTTTTGTAAGAAAATAGTATTTAATGTATATCATAACAATATTTAATGGAAACTTTTTTATTTTTTTTATTTTTTTGAGTGTATAAAATTTGGTAACGATAACGCTATATAGTTATATTCTATCTGATAGAGAATATTTTGAAGGTAAAATTAATTAATATTACTGTTTTACTTTTATATATAATAATATTATTATACATAATGTACAATTTATTTACTACCACATAAAATGGTAAAATGTTGTATTATGAAATATTAAAATATTTTTATATTATTAAATATAAAATTTCTTTCTCACACGAAGATTACTGAGGAAGATAACAGGCAGATCCTTCGAATCACCAAATCAAAGAGTTTCCAGGCCGGTACATTCACTCTCAGAGCAACCAATGCAATGGGGTGCGCCGAATCATCCGCAACTTTACAAGTTTCTGGTGAGGAATGAGAATAATATATTCAATGTAGTATGATTAATAATGAAGATATTATGAAGTGGTATTATTGTGAATGTAGTGATAATGAGAATATATTATTAATTTAATGCAACTCATTTTTCATCGTTAATATTTACAATAGATTCGTCGTCAAAACAGAATGAACCACCAACCGTTATAAAACATCTTCCCCAAGAACTTGGCGTTTCACCTAATGAATCTATAAGGTAGAACAATTCAATTGAATTCAACTAATGTTTATTCTCTTTTTATAAAGTAACAATTCAATTGACATCATATATTAATGTTATTTTCTTTAAGGCTTGAATGTATCGTCTCTGGTTGCCCAACCCCACTATTTTCGTGGTACGTTAACGGAAGACTTGTCATTCCTTCAAATAACTACAAGATCAGAACCACCAACGAGAGCAGTATTCTACACATCCATCACTTCTTGACTGAGGATTTTGGAGAAGTTATTCTTATGGCTGAGAACGACCTGGGCGTGACCACCTCGAAAACAACTCTACTTTCTAACGCAACTCCAATTTTCAAGACTAAAATTCCTGGTAGTTTTGATGCCAATCTTGGTCAAGTTGTGTCACTTGTTTCCGAAGTCGACCAGATGTGTGGCCCAGTAGTATTCCGATGGCATGTGAACGAGGAAGAAATTACCGATGGATTAGAATCGCGCGGTTACAAACTGATTACAACATCGAATCGGTCAGAGCTTGTTATTCTGCGTATGGAAATCCAACATGTCGGGAAAGTTATCTGTGAAGCTCTTGCCTTTGCAAAGCGAGCTGTTAGTGAATGTCGACTGCGAGCGATTGACAATAATGATAGTTGCAGTGACAATACAAAACCAGATCTGATAGTTCCACCCAATGTTCTCGGGTCTCTCTCTAATCGTACCGTTCCTCTTGGAAGTGAGGTAACTTTCACCTGCCTCCTGGATCCCGGACAACCGTGTGCCAGCGTGGTCTGGTACCATGGTGACACTCGAGTGAGGCATGAGGATGGATTTACGGCGCGCTTTGAATCGGATAACGGATTAGCAAGGCTGTCGCTCCTGGAGGCTACACCCGCATGGTCAGGGGTATATCGTTGTGTTGCTGAAAATGCTGGTGGCCGTGTGGAAACACATGCTTTGTTAGTGGTGGCGACTTTAGAGTTCTGCTCAGATGACAATGATCTAAGTCAAGAAGGGACTGTGGTCAGTGAAATAGACAACGAAAGCCAAGGACTTGAGGTGTCGTTCACCAACTCGACTGGAGATAGTCTCTTTGCTGAAGTGAGTGAACAATTTTCTTTGTTTGATTGCAAACATAATATATTGTATATGTCGAGCTTTGTAAATGTTTTTGAGTTCGTATCAATAACATATTGTTATGTATAAAATGATTATTAACAATTAGTCATAATAGTAAGTAAAAATAGATTAATAGTGATTCATTATCTAATAAAATAAGTTAATGTTCACCTCCAGACTATTCGTTTTTGATTTGTAACATTTTGATTACTTAAAATGTCAAATTTTAATTGTTATTTGAAATAAATTCAACCTATTTGTTAGAAACTATTATAATATTTGACGATTACCAAATATATAATTAAATAGTGCATATTTTTTATAAACAGTTTTCCTTTCGAGTAAATATGTGGGTCTATAAAAGCTTTATATTACAATATAAATGAAGACGCTAATGCAGAAACATTCAGGATTTACAAATTAATTAATTTATATTTATTTTATTCAAAGATTTATTTATTTATTATGAATTATAAAATTATTTTAAAAGAATTGTTGACTTATTTATAAGGTATTATTGATTTATTTATAAGGAATTATTGATTTATTTATAATGAATTATTTATTCATTTATTTATATATTTATTTATAACACATATATTTCATTCATTAATATCGTAGAGTTTAATAAGTATCGATACCTTCTAATGTGCAAATGTGTTAAAAGTCATCCTATCCTGCCTCACTACCAGCACAATATGATTTCAAGTGTCGAATTCGCGACGTCCAATTCACTGCAGACATTCGATGAGTCGACAACTGAAGTGGACACTCTAGAAGGAGAGGACACCGATGACCAGGGAGACAGTGGACTCACTTTGCTGGGCTTTCGTGAGATCCTCCCTGTGCAAGTTAGGAAACAGACGGGGGAAACACTGAGGTATACAATCAAATGAACAATATATTACCAATATTATATTTCATTGTTATAGTCAACCATATAAATGTTGTTAAATATTCCAACGATGTTATGTTAAAACATAGAAATGTTAGTTTTTTTAATATTTTTTGTAAAGCGAATCGGTATTTAATTGCAAAACAAAAACCGTTTTCTTCGTATATAATGAATTACAACAAAAATACCTTAATTTTGAAGTTTTTGACAAACATTTATTAAACTATCATTAATAATTAAATGTACATTTATTTCCTGGATAATTATTTTATAATTGCCAAATTTTTAATCTCACAGTATACATTATTGTACTGTACATTAATAACACACTTATATATTTGTCAACATTTCAACACATTTGTGCTACAATACTAAACTGCCTAATTAATGCCAATTATACATATAGTGGCTAATAAAAAGGTATTTTACTTTAAAAATAATAAAACACAGTTAAAGGCATATACTGACAATATCAACCATTATTTTATTTTTCTATACAATGATGTGGTATAATTTTTATTTTAAAACTATTTAATTTAATTCAAAAGTAATAAATGAATGCAGTATATATTATTTTCAAAAATTTTGATCAACATTATTAATTACTTTTCTTTATCAAAAATACGTTTTTAAACTATATTTTCTATAATTAAACAATTTTACAAAGGTTTTAATTTAAAAACAATCAATTTACTTACGGTTTGGTCGAGGGTCTGAGATTAAGATTTACAGCTTAAAACATATCATTTTTTAATAATCGCATAGCAAGTAAACATTGTCAATTAAAAGTGAATTCACAAATATACATGCATACAACAATAGCCAATTATCCCCCATCCCCCAACCCCATTCGTTATCAGTCTTGCCTGCAGTATCATCGGAACACGTCCGGTCACCATCGCGTGGACGCTGGACGGGGCCAAACTCCCTGAGTCCCGCCGATTGGAGATTGGATTCCGCGAACCGGAGGGTATCGCTTTCCTGCGCCTCAACATGCTGCGACCCGATGATGCGGGCGAGTATGCCTGTCTCATGAGCAACCCGGCGAGCAAGATTCAGACCTCGACCAGAATCCTCATCGAAAGTGCGGATTCCAATTGCCTCGCCTTGTTTCGTCTTGCCTATGCTTTTTATTTATATTTTGGTTTATAATTGTGTTTAATATAGTTGATGTGTTTATTATAATGTTCCTGTGGGTTTTGGTGTAATTATTTATCTCCGACAATAAATCAAATTTAATTAATGTTTTAACAAGTTAATTATATCATAGTATCACACGTTACAAAATATGAATAACATTTTTTTTTAATTATATGTATATAGTATATATTGTTCCTTTAAATAAGTTGTCCTTGTTTTTCATGGAATGGAATTATATTAGTTAGCCTGAATTTATAATATGGAAGATATTTTACTTATCTTCACAAATTTATTTAAAACTAATATTTTTAATCAATAAAATCATTATATATTAAATAATAAATAAATAAATATGTATAAAACAATCACAATAAAGTTATTATTAATATTGAAAGTGATACCTACTTTTTGATAATATAAATTAGATAATAATTAAGGATTTCCGCATTTGTTACAAAAACCTTGCTATCATAAAATATTTATGTATAATCTAATTAGACCAAAATTGATCATTAATTCTATATTTCTAAATTGATTTATTTATGGAGAAACAAAAGCAGCTAGCGATTTTTAATGCAGCATAAAAATAATACTAACCAAAATGCTTTTTTTTAAATTTTATAAATAGCTTTCAAAAGAGGTTAATACATATAATAAAAGTTTTTCTCATGAAAAGGATTTTTGACAGAAACGATGTCAACGATAAATTAATGTCTACCTATTGTACATAAGAATGAATATATTTATGTTTAACAATTGCTTTACTTATAAAAAAAACTGTTCATGACATTTACATTGTATTTGTTTATGTTTAGCAACCGAAGATCGCCACGAGTCTGCCCAAGGTATAAGCCATCAGAAGCAGCAGGGAAGAGGTGAAAGTCATCCTACAAAGCAAAGTAAAACTGGTGATATCAATGTGGTATCTGCCGAAATCGCCTCTGATCTTGACGGCAAGGATAATGCGCTGGGCTCTTCTCAGCCAAAATCGGGAGATAAATTCGATACTTTATCTGACGAAACATTACAGAAACTTGTCTTGTGCCTTGTAAGATTGGGTTCAGATATGCTTGGAATAAACATGATATTTAAAATGTGGCGATTTCGTCAAAGCCGTGCCAAATTGAATTTGAAGGTATTTAAATATCAATAATAATTAGTTATTAATTATATTAAATAAATTATTTGTATAATATAATTTAATTAAATAATTATTTTATATTATTTACGAGTATGTTTACAAAAATGTTTTGATAATGTACTCATATAATTTTTAGAATTGTTCAGCTGGTGTTACTTTTAACAAAATCTGCGAATCACAGAGATATATTAGGACTTAAAGATAATTGGTAAGATTTTTTGTTTTTAATGCCTTGTTGTTGATTAAATAATAGTACACTTTCCACGAGTTTATCTTATTTGTGTGGTCGTTTAATATATTTTATTTCATTCTTTTCAGTGTTGATTTAAATACGATCTTCTTTAGAAAAATCAAGAATCGGGTCATAACCATTGGAGTTAACTTGTTCATCAAAACATTTTCGAGAATTATTCTAATTTACTGTATTCAACTTTTAATTGAAAAAATGTTTATTCAACATTTATCTATTGCTTTTAATATAGTTAACTGATTATAATAAGGCTTCTTTGATTTATTCATTCTATACATTTTAACTAAAACCATGTATTGTTTTCTAGGTTTTGGATTATTATATATACACTTCAAAATTTACATGGTTAACCTCGATGTTGTCTTTACTTTGTTGCGATACAATATAACATTTTAATTTTTAACTAACTCATTCAATTGATATATCATTCATATAAAATATCAAGCTATTTAACTATTTGTATTTGCTTAAGTAGATTTTTATTATATAATTGGTCTCTGTTTTTTGCATTTACTTTCGGTGTTTTTATTACTATTTTACTTTTGCGATTGATTTCCTCTTACGCTTGTCAATCAATAATCAACATGACCAGTCCATTCATTTCTTTGTCTGCTGTCAATTATTGAAACTCCCGCTCATCATGCAAATTACGTTTAACGGTGGTTGTTAATCTAAATTTGTGATTTTTGGTTATTTTGTTATGCAATTTAGTATACAGAAATTTGCTTCCAAAACTAGCGATTGTTTTATTTGTTTTTCTAACTGAATCATGTAATAATCAATAAAAAATCATTTATACAACGCCTTCTATTGTTATTGTACCAATTATATTTAACTGAAATAGTATTTGTGTGTTTAAATTGTTACTTTATGAATTTTACAGGAACGGACATATATTATTCGATATTACAATTTATATTTATTGTTCATTAAAATAGTAGCTAATTAACGCTGAAAATATAACTAAAACTAATTATTTTATGTGAAATATATAAGAAACAATATATAATGTCACATTCCAAAAATTAAAGCTATAAAGAATTTACCTAATCAAAATTCCTCAATAACACAATCTCCATTTTGTTGAAAAAAAATAATTTAGTAATAAAATGTAACACTTAACTAAAGTACAATAGGCCTATACGAGTATATTTTAGGTTCATATTTTCTACGAATGTTTAAAATGGACAAAAAGTATCCAATAATATTCATATCAAATGTTAAATACCAATAACGTGTTTTAATCGTTTTTTGATAATGTGTTGAATAAGCCAACTGTACACTGTTCAAAACAGTGTTATCCTTTAAAGCATGTTAGAGCATAGTCTGTATTAATGTTAATTTAAAATCCAAATATAATCGAAACCATTATTTTAGCAACTTGATTAACCGGTAATTTCTATAAATTATGTGATGCTATATAATTGTGAAAATGATATTCGTTATTTAAAATATTGTAATTATCTATTTTATTTTATTATTTTACATTTTTTATATGTTAAAATGTATAAAAATACCCGTTTATGTATGTCATTATTAGGTTTCGTCTGTAAATATTACACTAAAATTGTAGTAACTGAAAATGAATCATGGTCTAAAAAATAACTAAAAAAACTAAACATGGTCTAACTTTAACGATAGTGCGCTAAATTTTAAAGCCTGTATTTTAAATCAACAAAATTAAAATACTCTATTAAAAATACATATTCCAGTTTCCCTATCTATTTTTTACAACAACAAAAAATTAATTTATGAAACAATAGTGTTATTTTCTTGTTTTATTATAACTTTCCGTTACTAAATTTGGTGATAATAAAAAATAACAATATAAAGAATAAAACTATTCTATAAAAAAGAATTAACACCTGTATTCTCATTTGATTTCAGTACGGTCAACAACCCTACGATTCCGGTCCATACGACCCCTATGGAAACTATCAAGCTAACAACAGCTCCGGCTACTCCACGCTATGTGGTGGCGGTGGTGGGGTCAAAGGTGGCACCCCCCTCTACCCCTGGGAGCGCGACGCCGCCCAACAACAGCAGCAGTACACAGGCGGCGGCGGAGGCCCCAACGCCGGGGTATCTTACGCCGGTTTGGGAGCGCCACTGCACGCCGGCGGGGGGGTTCCCGAACGGCGCAATAACGCTCTCTACAACTCGGGCAACTCAGCGGCCGCCACCATAAGTCAGCACATCCAGTCCCAGCACCAACCGATGCAGTACTCCACTCAGCCGATGTACCAGCAGGCGACACCGCAGCCACGAATGCCCAACAAGCCGAAGCCGCAGTTTGTGCAGAAGTTGGCCGACGTACGGGTGCGTGAGGGGGAGACGGTGTCGCTGGCGGCCTGGGTGCAGGGGGGTCCGACACCCAAGATCAAGTGGTCCATAGAGGGCAAGGCGGTCAAGCCTGATAATCATGTTTCAATGCACATCGATGTAAGTAGGTGTAGAGTGAGCATAACTAGTGATTAATCAGATGTATCCATTTCTCTCTGCATGTATTCTTTCTATCTTTCTTTATCTCTCTATGCAGCTACTATCAACATTTACCACTTAGCATAAAATAAAAACAGTAAACAGATCCGTCATAAAAATCTGCCCGCATTATAAATGTATAAAGCCACCTAATTTTTATTGTAAGCTTATTTAGCTCCAGAGATGTATATTTTTTTCAAAATCGTATATTTGGCTAACTAATTTACGTAATTTTAAAAAGTACAATATCATATCTTATGACAGTTTTACCATTTTATAAAATGTACACTTATGCTATATAAATATACGTTTTAAATTAGTCGATAATCCACAAGAAGGAGTAGGTGTTGTCCATACTACCTAAACATCCCCACTTCTCCGTCCCCAAGGAGCACGGACGCGTGATGCTGCGCATTGTTAGCGCCACTCCCGCCCACGCCGGTTTCTACACCGTGCGCGCCTCCAACACCCACGGCTGGGACGCCTGTTCCGCTCTCGTCTCCGTGGAGACCTCAGGCGAGGTGGACGACAGCAGCTTCGTGTCACGGGACACCCTGCGCCAGCTCAATTTCCTGCGCAGGGACCGCAGCCACGGCATCCGCGGCAGTGGTGACAGCAGCGGTGCCATCGATGGCGTCGAGGAAAAGCTAGTGCGACCGGTGTTCCGCCAGAGGCCTGCGGATGTCGAGGCCAAGGAGGGGACTGTTGTGCGGTTGAACTGTATGATCAGTGGAAGGCCGCCTCCCGATGTTAGCTGGCTGCGCGATGGAATGCGGATTTTTGATGATGCGCGGCACAAGGTAAGACCAACCGGTTTTGAGCGTATTTGATTTTCAATTCTATAATTTTCGAAACTAACAATGAATAAGAACTATTGTACATACAATAATATTTATTTTTTTGCTCAAATATAATCTGATGAAACTCGTAGTTTAAGAATTCATAAAAACTTCTAATATCAAATACTCACTTTAATTAAAACAACGAAAAAAAATTTATTTATTTTTTAATATGAATATGTTAAAATATGTAAATATATAAATATGTAATATGTTGTAAATAATTATGTAACTACTATCATGACTTTAACTCACTTTTGCCACAATTTTGCCGATTCATAATAAAAACAACAATATTTTCATGATTTCGTAATATTTATATAACTGATAATTGAACAACATGCTACGAAATGTAGTGACCCAATTCTCACTCGTGGTGTAATGTGTAAACAATACTATATTACTAACAAATTTGTATATATTTGATAACTGGGCCGTCTCCACCCCCGGTCAGATCATTGTGAACGAGGGAGGCATGCATTCCATGCTCTTCACCTCGGTACAAGGCCAGGACCAGGGCACCTACACCTGCGTGGCCACCAACAAAGGTGGCGAGGCCAGCTGTGAGGTCCGCCTCATAGTCCAGCAGAAGGAGTTCACCATGCCGCCTAGGATCGTTGAGAAACTGCAGTCGGTCAGCGTGCAGCCTGGACAGGACATTGTGTTGAGAGGTTCTGCTGAGGGGGCCCCACTGCCCATGATCTCCTGGCAGAAGGACGGCAAGTGAGTGGACAGCTACTATCCAAATTAAAAACTGTATTTAACTGATAATATGGCATTACTTGTTCAAAAACGGTGTCCACTCATTGTGAGCATTAAAGTAGCTTTGTAAACTTATTTTGTATATTAATATTTTAAAGAGTTAGTATGCTATTGATAATGAACATAACATTATGATATTTGAGTAATGATGATATACGTGTTCTAACCATTTAGCTAACCTTGATGATCATTTGGATATGGTCACATCGATATATGTGATATATATTTTATATATCAACACATTTTATTACTTTTATGTAAGATAATATGGGATAACTATTTATGTAGCAATAATAACCGTTTGATAACCATTTTATAACCATTTTATAAGCATTTGATAAGCATTTGATAACCATTTGATAACCATTTGTCAACTATTTGTTAACTATTTGAAAACAAAAACTTTTATATTCTCTCTGTTACTCGCTCAATGTTTATCTTTATATACAATGTAGGTATCTATCATTATCAAAAATATATACTTTTATGTCTTCGGAAATATATGTTTAATTTACTAATTTAGAAATAGAGATTCTATAACTAGCTACATCTCCTTCATATTTCGAAGATTATGTGAATATTTCAAGTTTTTCTAATAATGAAGCCAAATCATGTAGGTTAAAATTCAATAATTTTCTCATTTCAACTACATTATTTATATTATTATTAATATAGTTCTTAAAATGCGATAATTTAATCTAGAGAATTTTGATTTCTTATTTTTAAAAAAGGTAGGTATGTTGATAAAAGAGAATTGCAGAAAAAAGAATTTTGCGATTGTGCATTTATTTAAATATATTCAAAACTATAAACATTTTTAAAGTTATTTGTAAGGCTTACTATAGCTTTGAATTTTATAATATTTACATTTAAAAAATATTTTACTGTATTATTGATTTTCTATTAAATAATATGAACTGGTGATTTGGTAAACCCATAAGTTTTGCTTTCTAAATAATTCACATTTATTAATATAAGTTATGAATTAAACTTAACATATTTTATTTTTAATTCTATTGATTTTAAATTATGCCATTTAAACTTTTTACTTATTATATGTACATAAAAAAATTATTTAATTTATTATTTCTTATGCAAATGTAATTAAATATAATGTATAACTATAACCACATATGACATCATGCATTAATTGTCAAATTATAATAAAAATATGCATAATACAAAATTGCGCATGCATTCCTAGGATTCTATTCGGCGATGGTCGACGCATTTTCATCGATACCAATGGGGCACAGTCCATACTGACGATCGGGCATGCTCAACGTACGGATGCTTCTTGGTATCAGATGTCGGCCTCTAATGTTGTGGGTAGTGCCACCAGTCGGGCCAAGGTCGCTCTAGATGGTGAGTGAGATAGTTTTATATTATCTGGGTTTTCAGAAAATATCGACTCATAAAATTAAATTAAAAAACGAATCATAAAAGTGTAAAATGAAAAAATACTAATTTATATCAGGATTATCGTTAATTTTTTTTAAAACCATTAAAGTTAAAGAAGCAACGAAAAAGTACTGGCCACTTTTAATTTATCTGTAACCTAAATTATTATTTATCAACTTGATACTTTGCTTTTAAATAAGTTCTTTTTATAGTTTCATTTGATAGCTGATATAATTATCTTTTACAACGCAATATTTTTTTTCTTTATTGTTTATATTTTACAGAGCAAAATAATGCCCCTAGACATCATCAACCCCAGGCAAATTTTATAATCAACAAAGGTGCCAGAAGAGTTATGCCGTAAGTTTTTAATAATTAGTACATACAGTACTAGTAAAAATATATTCATTATTTCTTCCTTAAATACCATTTTCAACAATAAATATATGTATTCTTTTTTCAAAACAAAGATAAGCTCAGTTATATCATTTTAGTTTATAAATCGACATTAAGTAATGTTTTTATTTGTTTATTATCTACCCGTATTAATTCCATTATAGTAGTGTAGAGATGAATGCTAATAAAAATATTTCGCAGTTTAAACAGCGAATGCTTTTAGAAAAGGATAACATGTTTATGATTTGCGAAAAGCAGATGTTTCATTTGTGTATACTGTGAGAATTCTGGTGATAAAATTTGTATCTTCAGCTGCGTGTAAAAAAAGAATAATTATATTAGATAAGTTTATTAATCAAATAAATATATGTATCTATATTCACATATTAAATTGCAAAAATTTTAATAGCATAAGTTATACATTATATATTGTATATATAATCACTATTTTACATATTATATATTATATATATATAATCACTATTTTACATTAGTGATCAAATTGAGGAAATTAAAAAGGAATTGTAGTTGAAAAAGCGCTTTCAGCTTATTTATTTCGGGCTTTCTCGGTTTCTATATTTCATGTAAAGAGTTTTCTTAAATAGTGTAGAATAATTATCTAAGTGAATGTAATAAAAATTATTATGATTAATGCATACGTAGGTATCAATTATTAATCATACAAATATTGATTTAATAATAAACATTTAAATTTATTTAAAAACGTATAATTAATTCAAAATATTATTAATCAAAATCATAGATTCATATAATCAAATTTAGATATATTTATAATAAGAAAATAATTAAGTTAGAGAAATATTTAGTTGGTTCCCCGCAGCGGCGGTTTAATCTAGTTGGGTGGACACTAGAGGAGAGATTAATCAAGGAAGACTATTACATTAATCGTCTCCACACATTGTGCGGGGAACTAACTAAATATTTCTCTAACTCTTTTTAATTCTTATTATTAATGTTCTAAAAATTTGATTATAGGAATCTATGATTTTAATTATTATTTATTCAAAACTGAGTGGTGTTATTCAAATATTATAAATAAATAAATATACTTATGTGCACATATAATATATATAAATTATTCATTAATTAATATAATATAATATTTTTATTATAATATATGTGACATAAAATTACAACAAAAATTATTTAACTTTGTATGAATGATTTCAACCATTTTCATCAATGATTTATTTCATTTCATTTCCTTACACGATTAATAGATGTTCAAGAAGTACTTGTTGATTTAAGATATTTTTTAATATAATTCATGACAGTAAAATGTCTATATTAAACCATTTCGAATTTTTATTAAAAAATTAGAATAATATTTTACATATAACATCCAGACTATTGCACAGAATGATCACTCAGTGAAAAATAAACTCGGAGCAAATGTCCAAATTTGAATAATAAGTTTTTTATATTAAATATTAATTGCCATAAACTAAGTTATATTTGTATTGCTTTTTTAAATTTTCTGCTACTTATTATTTATAATTAATTAGTCATTAAAATTGCAGCTAATATCGTTCATTTTTGCATGCCATCATTACGTGACCATATTAAATGATTCAGTATTTTTAGTTTTATTAAGGATAACCAATTCTTATACCTAAATAATACTTATATACAATCATTCTAAATCCTAACTAAAGTATCTTCAGTCTCCCTTGCCATTATAGATTCGATATATACAGATCCACATTATCGACCGACTAATTTCAGAGTTGAGTCCGCCGGTGAAGCTGTGCCCTCCTGGGTGCAAAGAGCACGCCGCGAGGAGACCCCCGAATCAGAGATCTACTCGCCCTACAACCCACTGCCGCCCTCCTTCAAGAGCCCATTGGTCCCCACTCCCAACCCCCCGGTCAACCCCAACGAGTCGGTGCGCTTTAACACTCGGGTGCTGCCCGTGGGCGATCCCACCATCTATGTTGCCTGGTATAGGAACAACACGTCTCTGCAGGAAGGTGGGGACAGATGCCTGACTCAAGTATTCATTTAGTGGCTGCGGCATTCCAGCCATGGACATTGAAAACAACAAATTTTAGTGAAATTCATTTATGCGATTAACAAAATAGAATGCATTCCAGCCATGGACATTGAAAACAATATTTTTTATGAAATTCTTTTATGCGACGAACAAAATAGAATGCATTCTTTTCTTTAAGTAAGAATTTATTTCAAAATAAGTGATTATTAAATTATAGCAATTATAAATTAGCATTTTTTAAATAAGATTTTTATCTTGCATTTTTTATTATATAATAAATTCCATGTTTTGTAACAAACCAGCTAAGCGCTATCTGAAACCATTCTTTTCAACCTTACCGATGGTTAATGATTCCATATTTAAAAATATTGTATTGGGCTTAAAATATGTAACATTTTTACAATTTATATATTATTTTGAATATTTATTGTAATACTTTTTATTATTAATATTTGCTACAACTGTTTCTAATAACTTTTAGGGTTATTTAGCAAAACAAAATTATTTAATTTGAATCTAAACATAATACATTTTGCAACAAACCAAACGTTCATTTATTCGTTAGTAAATTAATTGATAACGAATTTAAAGAAGAAAATACAATCAAAACTAATTGTTTAAAAGTACGTCAAATCTTCAGAAATATGGATTCAGTGAAATAGTATATTGCGGACAATAATTAATTTGATAAATATCATCTTTACTTTTATTAATTATTTCATTTTATAACTTTGTATAACTAATTATTATATTTTGTATATAGGCTATACTAATGGATAAAATACTATTCATAATATAATAACTATTTTAAAAATACAATATAATATGAATTCAAATTGTAGAGCCTCGATTTCGCACAAGTTTCGACCGTGGTTATGCCACATTGGAGATCGACAACTTCACGCAAGCAGATCAAGGAATTTATCATTGTGTAGTGCAGAACAGTCGGGGATACGCGGAGAGTAATCGAATTAATATGAGGTAGGACACTGCAGGTTAATAACATTACATTTTCAACACGTCAGCATTTCTATATAGTTGTCATATAAGGTATATATTATGGAAAGCACCGGTTTAATTGAGTATATTCTTACTTTTGCGGTAATTATCAGAAAACAAGTGCCTTTACTTTATTCAATATTGGAGTTTATGTTATACGTATTGTGCAGCATATTAACATAGTTTTGCTTCATTTTTAATTATCGATTAATCAATATTTAATTATAATTTACGTATTTTAAATACGTAAATAAATTTGTAAAATTAAGTTTTGGTGTCGTGGTTAAAAGCTATATTTAGTAATTAAATAATAGCATGTATAAATTTAATTATCGTAAAAAATCGACTTATGAAAAAAATTAATATGTATTTATCTTAAAATATTACTGTTCATATTTAATGTAGAACAATTACATATTAAAATCTTTTATTTCTATGTTTCCATAAAAATAATTGTTTTTCTAATTCAAATGTACAAATATAAATATAATAAAATAACATATACATTATATTATATAAATACCATTCAATGTTTTCTTCTTAGAAGTGGAGACGCAGGAACAGTATCTAGTTCTTCGATGACTCTTTATCACAGGTATACTATTATCAACACAGAACAAGTAAAGCCCCTTTTTCCCTCTAACATATATTCCCCGTCAAATTTTATCCTTATACTGCCAAAACAAGTTATGATCCTCTATGATCCTCTTATCTGTGAAATATCGTCAGACGTTGACTTTATCTCTCCTCCTCTTTATCCGTGCCGCTGTAGACCTCGCCTTCCCAAATATGTTCTACATCTTTCCATGGCTTTTGTCACACTGACTGAAAGAGTCAATCTATTCCAGATTTAGTATGTGTCACTATTCAGTCACCTTCCCTGTCTACTTTTAACTGTTATCCCTTTGTCCTTTTACTTATATTAAATATTATTAATAGAGTGCTATAAATATATTAAATGTAATAATATGTATTTAAATTTAAATAGATACACTCGAAATGATAGTTATGATGATGCCATTAGCGAATTGCCTCGAGTAAACTTTAACAACAAATATTATATAAAGAATTCCGACAATAATCAGCAAATTATTTCTAATGTCAGATTATTTTAAACATCACACACTTTTTTTTAATTTTTGTATATTTAATTAAATTTAATCGTTTTATATTTATTTATATTTTAATTAGTTATTATTAATATATTATATACTCAATCGTTATAATCGAATGTTTATAATAATTTTTAAAAAAGATCTACAAATTAATGAAATAATTTTCAATTAAACTATTTGAGTAAAAAAATGTAGTGTAACAGTAAAAATATATTTTAACTGTAATATCTTCAACAATATCATTTATCTCCTACAATATAATTTAACATTAAAATATATATTTATTTCAAAAATAGTAAGAAAATAATTTAAATTAAAAAATAGTAACAATATAATTTAACTTGAAGAATATAATCTTTTAGAATTAAAATCATAATTTGTATTAACATTATTATGGCCAACTTGTAATTTTGTGTTTAAAATAAAATTTATATTTCATATAATAAATTAGAAAAATAAATATAATAAATTAAACATCATTTTAATTTAATAAAATTGTCATTTAAATAATTATTTTTTATTAACATTGTGTTTACACATTTCTGCACATTCATGCGCACTATTGTTGCATCTGACGAAATGCAAAATTAGTTGATTTTGTGCATGGTTTCAACGAGTTATTGATAACATAATAAATATACAATAAAATAAAAGTATACGAATAAATGAATAAATATATTCTAATTTGACCTCATAAATTAACACAAAAAAATGATAGTATTAATTGTAATATTGTAACAGCTAATATTACAGTCGATTACTTGTTTACATGTATTTTAGATTTTATTTTATATTATTGTATATATATGATTATGCTTAAATTGTTGGTCACACAAGAAAAAGAATTGATCACAAAAGTGTTAATCACGATAGAAAAAGTATTGATCACGATAGAAAAAGTATTGATCACGGTAGAAAAAGTATTGATCACAAAAGTATTGATCACGATAGAAAAAATATTGATCACGAAAGTGTTGATCACGATTGAAAAAGTATTGATCACGAAAGTGTTGATAATGATAGAAAAAGTATTGATCACGAAAGTGTTGATAATGATAGAAAAAGTATTGATCACGATAGAAAAAGTATTGATCAGGGTAGAAAAAAGTATTCATCACGATAGAAAAAGTATTGATCACGACAGAAAAAGCATTGATCACGAAAGTGTTGATCATGATAGAAAAAGTATTGATCACGAAAGTGTTGATCACGATTGAAAAAGTATTGACCACAAAAGTGTTGATCACGATTGAAAAAGTATTAATCACGAAAGTGTTGATCATGATAGAAAAAGTATTGATCACGAAAGTGTTGATCATGATTGAAAAAGTATTGACCACAAAAGTGTTGATCACGATTGAAAAAGTATTGATCACGAAAGTGTTGATAATGATAGAAAAAGTATTGATCACGATAGAAAAAGTATTGATCACGATAGAAAAAGTACTGATCACGGTAGAAAAAGTATTAATCACGAAAGTGTTGATCACGATAGAAAAAGAACTGATCACAAAAGTGTTGATCACGATAGAAAAAGTATTGATCACGAAAATGTTGATCACGATAGAAAAGTATTGACCACAAAATTGTTGATCACGATTGAAAAAGTATTAATCACGAAAGTTTTGATAATTATAGAAAAAGTATTGATCACGAAAGTGTTGATAATGATAGAAAACGTATTAATCACGATAGAAAAAGTTTTGATCACGGTAGAAAAAGTATTGATCACGATAGAAAAAGTATTGATCACGATAGAAAAATATTGATCACGAAAATGTTGATCAAGATAGAAAAAGTAGGAAAATCTGCACCATATGACGAACACCACTTAATTATTAATTATTACCAAAAATGTTTAAAATGTTTCTTCTGAAAAAAGGGAAATACCTGAAAATGGTTTCTAAACATTCGAAAACCTTTATTTTCTAAAACCATGCTATTTTTAATTATTCATACTAATTGAAACATCCATGCTAAATTTGCAACCATAAACTCAACACCTTCAGCAATTATAAAAACACAATTCTCATGTTCACACCCGCCCCTCCAGAAATTAAAAACCATCTCTCTTGTCGTCATAACCCAACCCCTCTATTAACCAAAAAACACTTTCTACCGTCCTCACACCTCTCCGACAACAGCCCTCCCAGCAACGCTAACACTCCTTCCCATCATGCTCACACCTCCCCACCTTTGCAGTAGCTCACAGGCTCCACACCAGAACACCGACAACACGAGCCCCAGCCGGCCCTCTATCGTCCGGCCTCCCGGCCCCGTGTCTGTCACCGAGGGCGACACCGCCAAGTTCATCGCTCACGTAATGGGCTATCCAGCGCCTCATGTCACCTGGTTCGTCAATGGCGAGGAGGTGATGCCCAGCGCCCACTACATGGTCAGCTATGACGGCCTTGTCAACACGTTGGAGGTGTTCCGCTGCAGCCAGACAGACTCGGGACGGGTGGAGCTGGTGGCACACAACCAGCACGGGATGGACCGGGCCCAGGCCAGCCTCAATGTCGCCACCAAAGAGCCGGAGTGGCAGTCGCACCTCAAGGCTCAGCCAAGTGAGTTGGGTGGGATATGTGGGTTATTGTTTTTATAGTGACTGTTGTGTTTTCCATATTGTTGAGCTGTTGCTCCGTGATAGTTTATTAATGGTTTTTTTTAATATAACTGATTCATTTTTTTCTCAATACCAGGTGTTATATATTTTTTCTATAATTTATTTAGATAATTGTGTATAGTTTGTTTGAAACATTTTTCTTTTAAAATGTCATAAACAGTCACATTTAGACAAAAGTTTTTTCTAAACATTTATTCAATTAGCTTTTTAGTTAAACAAACATTGGTTTGTAATAAATTTTACACGCTTGAAATGTATCAAAATTATTTTAAATAAAATTATTATAATTATATCGGTCGTTGATTGAAGCGAAGACTTTTTATGTTTATTAATAAAAAAATATTTCACATTGTGTAAATTTATATTTGTTATTACATTTTAACGATTAGTGTTAAATCAATTATTATTATGATCTGTTTTACTGAATGATAATGTTGCGAAAATACAGAGCTAGTATAAAGTTTTAATGAGGGATGGTTCACTTTTGAAATTGATTTTGACATTTTCTGATATTTTCTAATCACATTCCCTTGTGTTGCAAAAATGGACCCATATCATCCATAAATTGAATCAACATTGTGGAATATAACAGATATCTAAAATGCTATATCTATTTACAATATGGGAAATAATGTGATGAGAGATAAAAATATAATACTGTAATACTATTTCATATATAATATTCTAAGGTTTAATATTTTTACAATTCATATTTATATATTCATTAAAAACTAAAAGTTTTACGAAATAACTTCTATTTGTAAAATATTATATTGATGCAAAATAGACGCTTTTATACAATAAATATGAATACTATTTTTTACATATAAATATTGTCACGTTCTATAATTGCTTCAATTTACTCTAAAGTTTATAACACTTGTTTTGTTTTATCAGAGGAGCCTTATATGCACAAAATAGCACCTAAAGTGTGGCAGCCCTCCATTACAATGCAACTGCAAAACATAACTGTCAATGAAGGGAAACCTGTCAGGTACGATCAACTGCATATTATTGCTATCATAATTGAGTTAGGAAATGTAAGTCTTGAACTATAGTCTAATTTTAAACTATGTTTTTTAACACTGCTGTTACCTTAAATAAAAACAATATTTTATCATAATAATGTGCTCTTATTAACGCTCTCAAATGCAATATATATATATATTTTTTTTAATATTGATCTATATTTAATATTCTCTTTGAATTATTAGGTTAGATGAGAGTATTTTATATAAAAGTGGTGAAACAGAAATATCAATAGAAAGAAGCCTTTGATCAGCCTTGAAATATACATCCAGTGAAAAACTAATATAACAAATTATTTAACTTTTTTCACAAAAAAACGAGATTTTTTAATTAAAATTAACACTCTGGAATTGAGCACTCCATTATAAAATCATTGGTCCACCATTGTATTAATTTTGTGTTGCTTTCTAATAAGGCCCTTGGGCTATTTAGAAGGCCGCTAGCTATCCTTTGTGTACTTTGTATTTTTTAAATGATTCAAATTGATTCAAATCTCAATTGATTGAAATAATCATATTTTGCCTTATGTCTCAAAATATTTTAATCTTAAATGTAGGCGGTTATACACTTAATTAGTTGAGGAACTAAACATATCACATAATATACAATACATAATTTAATGAAAGAAAAAAAATTTTCTATAGTTCACCATTTATAAAAATTTAAAAATTTAAAAATCTAAAATTTAAAATTGCCTGTTTATTTATACCTTATTTAATTTGACAAAATCTATGTATTTTAGATTTGAGGTTCAATTTGAAGGTATGCCACCACCCCAAGTGCTCTGGTTTAGAGAAGGAATCGAAGTGCAGTCCTCCCCTGATTTCCAGGTATACAACCTTTTCATCAATTAAAACTAAATATATCTCTAAAATTCATCAATTTTTTTAGAAATCTATTTTTTGGAAATAATTTCCTATTATTTATATTGACAATACAGTACACTATATTTTAACCAAAATAAATTATCCAAAAACTTTAATAATATAAATAAAACTAAAACCAATAAAACAAACTATTGTATTCATAAATGGCTGTTAGATTTCTTTTGTATAGCTAGAATATGAATTTGAATTAATGTGTTTAAAATAATGTTTTTCAATATGCAGAGTATACTATAAACTCATATTCAGATATACTCCCCGTATACAAAACACGACAATTCTCCAAATAATTCTCATTTTGAAAAATATTTAAATGTGATTAACACAACACTAAACAAATTCGCGTAACATTTTCAGTATAAATATCTACAAAATCTAAACTAAAACAATGTAATAACTGCATTGTACGAGGAGTCCACAAATTGTGACGAAGCGTCCATTCAATTGTTATTTAGGTTCACCTTTAAGCTTCAGGCCAGTATACTTCGGTCAGTATTCAGTAATTTAGTTGTATCAGTATTCAGGTATTCAACCTGTATTCAAATTGATATGTTTCAGTAACATTTTTAAAAACGATTATGTAATCTTGTGTCTAGAGGCTAATGATTGACTTTGTCATAAGTCTTGGACTCTTTATACTTTAACCGTTACAGTGTTTTATTCAATTTAAATATAACACATTTAATTATCTAAGCACAAAATAATTTATATAACTTTCAATCTGTTTCAAACTGTTAGGTCATCAACGGAGAGAAGAAGAGTATCTTTCATATTCCGGAGGCCTTCATAGAAGACTCGGGGAGATTTGCCGTCAAAGCCCAAAACAGTCAAGGATCGGTTAACTCGCAAGCGATGCTCACAGTGCTACCAAGTGAATATTTATATCACCTTCAATGTTATTGAAAGCAAATTTAAAGATATTTCAACGAGTGCTTATACAGTATAATCTATTATTATAATTAGAAACTCGATTAATTGGGTTTTTTCACTTAATTATTTAAAATCAAATTTTAAATATTAAATTAATTACATTTTATGATTTTAATAACCTATAATCAACTATAACCAACCAAAACCATGGTCGCATAGTTTTTGCGTTTTGGTTCATTTTATAATAAATATTTATATAACACTTGATTTGCTTTCACACTATATTACTCAAATTTGTGAGTTAACAAAATGAGATACAATAACAATACTCTAAGTTCAAATGGTTAGTTCTGTAATATCCTGAAAATTTCTGAGTTTTATTAGCTATTGTCTCTCACTACTAGAAGTAATTATCGAATAAACTTGAATTAATGTGAAATAGATGTTAAAGAATCCCTACTCCGGCCATAATATATAACTATCACTATCCCTATCCCTATCTTCATACAATATAATATTAAATCTTATAAAAGATATGATTCAAACCAAATTAGTATGAAATATCACTCGATTTATGCCTCTTATAGTCATGGTAACCACAGGTCAATGTTTCCCATAGACGACGCTGGTAAACAGTCAGCGCCGCAGTCTCGTCCGCAACAGCAGGCGCAAGCTGCAACAAAACCACAATCTGCGGTGGACGAGAATCCCAAAATAATTCGTCAACTTACTCCAGTGTCTACGAATGAGGGCAGCGAGGCTCACTTTGAGGTCCAAGCGGCTGGCAAACCGCCCCTTACTGCACATTGGTTCAAAAATGAAGAATCTGTTGATGATAATCCCGACTATAAGGTGAAGATTTCTTACAATATACTGTATAGTTCATAGTAAAATTAGTAAAAAGTGACATTTCAAGTTAATTATTTTTATACCAATAATTACCATTATAATTTTTAAAAAATTATTTGTAACTTCAATTCAAAAAAATAAGTTATGACTATTAAGATACAATCAAAGTATTATGAAAATTTTTAATAATTTATTTAAGCTAGTAATTTAATGAACCAGTAGATTGTAAGTAATGTTTTTGTAATTAGTTTCGTCTATGTCACTAAACATTACCAGACGAATAGTGTCACTTTAAAAAAAACTATTGAATATATACGAAAGCATAATCTTTAAGATGCACACGGAATATGTTTTACGTATAATGCAAATTATATAATTTAATAATATATATATAATTATAAATTACAATTTATTTGTTTGTTTGTTTTTAACCCTTCGTACGTACGTGGACATACTTTGTAGGGTTTGCTACGTGGAGGGGAGGGTTATTTTACCCCCCCTAGAAAACCAAACTTTCTATCATCCGATTAAGCTGAAATTTGGTATACAGATACCTCCTAAAGACTTGTCGAGCGATTGTTAGATGAAAGTATTTTAGCCACTGAGTAAAAAAATCAGGGTCATACTTTTTTTTAAAGTTTAATCAAAAACTTAATTTCGTTGAAAAAAATTGGCCCACCCTCCCCCCCCCCCCTCCACGTACGAAGGGTTAAAATTTAATCCGTATAACTAACTACATTATAATGCAAATGATCATACGAATAAAATAATTTGCATATACAGTATACTCGAAATTAATATAAATCATTGAACCATTTAATTTGAGAAAGTTCCGTGAACTAAACCCACTACACAATACTGGACTCAATTGACGAAGAATAGAAAACAGCACACATTTATAGGTTACAACTCTGGTGCTCTTCCGCCCAATTAGACCTCCAAAAGTGTCAGGTGCGCTGCGCTAGGATGAATTAAAACAAATAAACTTGATTCCATTTGACTGCAGACATCGTCAGATCAGAGAAGAACCGCTGGAGAATGAGCAGGTGAGGTGCCTCCAGCTACAGTTGTCGTCAAATACACAAGTAATAAGAATACCAATGTGTACGTAGTATAATTCAATCACGAGGAAAAGACATACTAAAGAGGAACCTTGGAGGGTGACGTGTCATAATATCAAGTGACGTGACGCGTCATATTTTAATGTTTCTACATCAATTTTCAGGCTATTTGCATAGAAATATGGATTTTCTCGCGCGGCATCACAGAAAAAGAATAATAATTTCAGCTTCAAGGTATGCAATAAAATTTTTGCAGAACGTCGCTTTGCGTCACGGCTTGTAGACATACATCTTAAAACTTTAGTCTGGTTGTTATTATAAGTCAAAGTTAAAAAATTGTTAAAACAGCTTATCACACAATTACTTTTTCATATATTATACTTTTCTGAATAAAATAGAATCTAGAAAATATAGCTGCAAATAAATATAGTTATAAAATTAAACGATATACAGATTTTCCGGGCTATTATCACAATAGAATTCCCGGTTTTCTCGGCTAATAATTGTCATTTTCCCGGTTTTTCTCTACCAAGACTAGTAAAAAAAACTACCTAATGACAGCTCAACAAATCAGGGTTGCTTAATTCCCTGCAGTCATAATGGCTGTGCTTAGCGTAAAAGAAGTCAATAATAGTATAATACACGATTATGCGACAAAAAAAGTGATGTTAGTTGAAAATGATAAGTCACATTTATTATAAGGTAATAAAATCTGGGCAAATGACAGCAGATAATTTAAAAAATACACACAACAGATATATCAAGACCAATTCCCTGTTTTCATTGTGTAAATAGCTAAATTCCCGGTTTTTCCAGTGGCCTAAGCATTTTCCAGGTTTTTCCTGGTCACGGACACCCAGGATATACATATAACTATCACAATATTTTATCATAAATATCTCATTTCTTGACATAAGTCAGTGGGCCCTCCATTGTAACTATAAAATGAAATTTTTAAATGCAAAACCCGCTGCTACCAGCACGATTAATTAAAAAATAAAACCATTTTTAGAAAAATGAAGAAACAACACAGATTTGTGATTAATAAACTATATATTTGGATCGACTGACCCTTCTTCAGAGTTATAAAATATGATTAAATTTAGATTATAATTTATAATATGGATTTAAAATATTCATGCAAAATATTATTACTTAACATTTATCAATAGCAATCATAAAATAATTTTGTAATTTGCCCTCCCTCCGGTTCTTTCGTAGTCTAGTTAGGATTGTGGTCGATTACTTGAACTTCTATATGTGGGATAGAATGTGGGTCCTCCTAGAAGTGATGTGCTGAGATAATAACATGTAATTTGTGCGAAATGCAATACGTTGGGGAAACCGGCAACAACATTCGTCCTCGTTTCAGTCAACACAAAAGCGACATTCGTTTACTTAGAAAGGGCAAATCTCGGGAATGTGCATCAGCACATCACTTCTCGGAGGACCCACATTCTATCCCACATATGGAAGTCCAAGTAATCGACCACAATACCAAGTGGACTACGGAAGAACGCCAATTAAAAGAAGACCATTATATATTGCTTTTTTAATACCTTAATTCCTGACGCTATTAATAGGGATGGAGGGCTAATTACAACATTATTTTATGATTGCTATTGGAAAATGTTAAATAATAATAATTTGCATCAATTAATCAATTCTTGTAATATTTGAATATGTAATTCTGCATGAATATTTTAATCCATATTATAAAATGTATAATCTAAATTTAATCATACTTTATAACTCTGAAGAAGGGTCAGTCGACCCGAATATATAGTTTATTAATTACAAATCTTTGCGGTTTCTTCATTTTTCTGAAAGGTTTTATTTTTTAATTGAATTTTTACAAAACGTTCCGTCACTTAATATAGATATATATATTGCTACCAGCACGAACATGACGTCATCACAGCTCGAGCATGATGTCACCCTCCTCCCCCCCCTCCACGAACTATACACGCACCGAGATCCTTCTCCTTATCGGCCCAACTATTGGAGAGCCATTTGGCGAGGCCCGCCTCGTCCAGCGGGAGAGTGTCGTTGCCATAGCGACACACGTGGAAGTGGACCTCGTCTGGCTGGTTGCCGGTGACGAACTCGATCTCAGTCTCGGGGAAATTGCCCGGATAGGCCACCGTGATGTCGTAGACGGCGTCCAGTTTACCTGAAGTGAGTGGAGGGATTTTGGTCGGTCTCAAATCCACTGAATTATCACAGGTAATATTAAAAAACAAAATCTTGAAAATAAATAAAAATTACACAATATTACTAATAATCATATGTTAACCCTTCGTACGTGGACATTGTTTTTATGGTTTTCTACATGGAAGGGGGGTGGTGGGAGAGGTATTTTACCCCCCTGGAAAACCAAACTCCAATCATCTGAGCAATTGTCGAGTAATTTTTATTTTCAAAAAAATTAATCGATTGGTATCATTTTTATGACCTAATTACGTCATAACTTCAGTTAGGAAAATAACCATAACAATTATATGCTATATTGACCAATAGATGCTATAACTTTTGTTCAATGCAACCAATTGACTTCATTCGTTTTGCATCTGATTCCAGATCACAAGATCTGTATATGTTGATGAATTTTTATAATTATACTACTTATACAAATAAGCTATAAGTAGTATAAATGCTATTCGAGTATTATTTTAAATTGTTGGTTATTTAATAAATAATTTAATTATTCAAGTAAAATGGATATCATTTACGATAAGCCTATATATTTTCCATTAATGTTGCAAGTTTCAGCTCCTAATATCATCGAAAAGTATGAAAACCCAATGGGGGTTATATAAAATGGATCAATAAAAACAAAATAAAATTTTTTCTGGTATGTAAAAACTTGTTATTAATATAAATTTGTTATATAATTTTTTGGATAAAAGCATTTTAGCTACTGAGTAAAAAAATCAGGGTTAGGGTTAGGCCTAACCAGCACGAACAGTTCAACCAAAAACTATATATATATTTTTTTTAATTGCCATACCCTCCCTTTACGTACGAAGGGTTAAGCATTTTCCCCGGCATATATATTTTACCCTCATTTTACTAATAAAGCTGCATACCATCCTTCCTCAACTGCTGCACAATGCTGATGAATCCGGTGGTTCGCGGGTGGAGCACGTGCTCGTATTGTGTCAGTTGATTGTCCTCGGCGAAACGGTTACTCTTCGCCTTTGTCTCCTCAGTGAGGTTGGTCCCCTCGGGGAAGATGAGAATCTGATCGTCGGACATTATACTAATTTTAGGTAACGATGCGCATTATTGTGTAACTGATAACATTATTATAAACATTATGAAATGAATTAGACGTGTTTGCAATATTTTCTGATTGATAATGAAGAATATTATTTATGGCTTTAATATGATTTGATCAAAACTCCTTTGAATGAGATACTAACTGTTTAAACTATTGTACAGATCAATAAATCAATTTGAAAACAGGGCTTACTGTCCAACTGAAACTGCGGAGAGTCAACAACCATCGATAGTTTACAATGAGTCAAGAAGCCATGTCAACGAATGTCACCTCTTATCACAATTAAGCTAAAATAAGTCAATAGGCCCACAACAACAGGGTCAAGACTTGTCTCATGTAATAAGTATAAAGGGATTCCAGGATTATCGATTTTATAATTTATTGATTTTATAAAGATTTTTTTTATTAAACTTCAATCAATAAAAATATTAATGTAATCGTGAACACCACTACTAGTATGTTATCAAAAAAATGTTATACATCTAAATTTTTTACCACTTCCGTGTTTGAAGATAGAAACCCACTCTATTAATGGGAGTTTCTAGAATGTCCCTTTTAATATAATATGGAAGTACGTGAATTACAAACTAAAAAAGGTATTAAATAATCGATGAATACAGTGAAAGATTGAAAAAACTTTATATTCACTGAATGATTTATTTTCCTCATAGATTAACAAATTCAAAGATTGTTTTTACAGTTAAAAGTGAATAACTACAAAACCAGGAGTTAAGTTGCGATTTAATGCTGAGAATTCGGAAATAAAAGAAAACACTAACTGCCTTGATGCCACGGCCATGAAAAAATGGGAATTGCTACAGCATCTGCGTTGCACAAACCAAAGGTGAATGCATCAACAATTTGCTTTTTAGTGTGAGCAAAATAATTTTGACAGCAATTTCGCTTTTTTCAAAATTTTAGGAACAAAAGACATCTCACAGACATAAAGACAGGAAACCTTTCCCCCCAAAACGAGCCATTTTCCTATCACAAGGTCAACCGACCCCACCTGACACTTGTGGTCCAGCGCGAGGAAGTAGTTGATGAACTCGGCCACCATGACCTGGTCCTCCTCCCATCGCCGGCGCAGGAAGATGAAACCGGCGCACTGCATGGCCCAGCCCGGCCCCGGGATCTTGTTCAAGCCCTCCTTCACAGTGAGTGGTGGGGTCAAAGTTATGTGCAATTATATTTGAACATATATGCAGGTTTCGTACAGAATTATCAACAGGTCCTTAAAGGACCTGGTAAAATTTAAAAGAACCTCATTTTTCTAAAAATTTCGAAAGGTTTATAATATATATATATATTGATCAGTTTTTGATAATTTATAAAATGTAGCAATACAACCATTAGAAATATGTGATAACATGTTAAATTGTCACAAGCTATTTAGTGTTATGTAGTATGAAATGTGTAGAGAATTATAAATGGAAAAGAACTATTAAAGTTTAGGCTAGATTAGCCAACTCTTCTCTCCTTTTCTTTGCAGCCTCTGACATGGCCTTCATCTCAATTAAAACTGGCTTGGGATTTTTCGCTTCTAAGGCTTTTTTTCGCCTCTAGAGGAGATCTGCCTTGGCCTGTAAATATCCACTTCCAGGTATAACATTAAAAATTATATATATTTATTTTTTTCAACTTTTGATAAAATTAAAGTATGTTTTAAAAAAATATATATATATTTTGAAGTACTTTTTAGAAATTTTACAAGAATTTTTCATTAAATGACCTTTAATCAAAATAAAGAACTTTTAAAGCACTTTTAAAGGACCAAGTCAATTAAAGGACCTTAAAGGACCTGTACGAACCATGAATGGAGGAGGAGAGGTGCAATATGAAGGGAAAGGGACACTACAGAGAGAGAGAGTGATGGAAGTGATACTATGGCAGGAATATAGGGAAAGAAAGAGTGGAAGATTATTTAAAACTAAATTTGTTATTAAGTGATCAAAAGCTAAACAACTGTCTCACCTGTGAAGAAGCAATCATCTGAAAATGCTCCCTCAACTCGTGCTCCCTCGTCCGCAGATGCGCCAGATAGATGTCATACGACGAGAAGGCCTTATTGCAGGTCTCACAGCGGAAGATCCGCTCCCGGTGAATGTGCCGATTCCTGTGCGTCTTCATGTTGGCCTTCTGGGCGAACCGTTTGCCGCACACGTCACACATGAAGGGTTTCTCGCCGGTGTGGGCGCGCTTGTGGTGCTCCATGGTGCCCCCGTTGTTGGTCATGTAGTGGCACTGGTGGCAGTGGAACTTGAAGTTGGCCGGATTGCGGCGGGGTTTCTTCGGGTCGACGTGGCTGCGGCGGGCGTGCAGGAAGAGTTGACTGAGAGTCTCGAAGAACTCCTGACACTGCCGACAGGTGAACACCTGGGCGAGGGGGGTACGGGGAGTCATCAGTGGTCAGGTAGAGAGAGCGAGGGAGAGAGAGAGAGAGAGAGAAAGAGAGGTCAGGTAGAGAGAGAGAGAAAGACAGAGAGAGAGAGTGGGGGAGATAGAGAGAGAGAGATAGAGAGAGGAAGGTGTCCTCTAGCGTCACTGACTCAGGCACGCACACGGTGACCCTTATTAAC
>JAUZND010001231.1:0-13620 GCA_034780555.1 Coelogynopora nodosa | reverse complement strand
AGTTGGATCCCTGACTCCCAGTTTGGTTTCCTGCACAAGACAAATGTCAACGTTTCTTTCCCGGATAAGCTGAGCTAACTCAGGCATACCGGAGAGAGCAGGAAGGGCGGCGGGCTGCTTACGCTAGTCAGGGAGGACATCGCCTACTCAGTTGCCCCACCACAGACCAGAACGCACAGGGCCTGGAGATGCTCACGTTTGCGATCAAGGGTAGGAGAAGAGAAGTGTATATAGGATCACCAACGCCTACTGCCCACCCTCGAGGAACGAGGGAGATCAGGTCCACCTCGACCCGTACCGGTTTCCTGACGCCTACAAGTTGATTGTGTTAGGGGACCTCAATGCTTACTCACCCCTTTGGGACTCACTGCAGCCTGGTGACTAAAAGGGCGAGGCGGTCGAGAACTGGCTGGTGGACACCGGTTTTGCGTGTGCCAACGACGGCGCGGTGACTCGCGTATTGATTGAGTTTATAAAAAACTATTCTGCCGTCTAATTTGATAGGTAACCTTTATCAAATATTTGTTTTGCTTTAGACACTTTAACCCGATCATCAACCTTAAATGCAGGTTTCTTCATCTTCTTCTATTTCCCACCATACATTTGTAGCTATACATCTGCTTCATTTTCATTGGTTACTTCCATAGAAGCTCTAATTTTGAGATTTCTATGTGAAGAGTTATTATAAGAGTGAACAAGTTTCGGAAGAATACCCAACCACTTATAGGAACTCTGTTTAGTGAATATCCGCCCCATACAATCTTTCAACGTGCAATTAAAACGCTCAACCACTTCCGTTTTCAATGGACATGCTATACTAAATCGTTCCACTCAAATTGAATTGAGGTATTCACATACAGGTTCATTTTCAAGCTCTTTTCCTGCATCAGTTTGTAAATATTTTGGAATCCCTTTACTTGTTGAATAAATCTTCGTATTTCTATATATTCATATGCCGTATCGTCAGCTGATTTACTATTAAATGATTCGGCCCAAGCGTAGTGTTAAAATAAATCAATCAATGTCAGCATACATCGATAACCATTATTCTCTCCAGAATAAGGTTGCGTCATTACTAGATCAGCTTGATGTTGCATTTCTGTCCCTAGTGTTATATATCTTCTTATCGGGAATTTTTTCAAGGCTCGTCTGTGTAGGGTGTATGTGAATTGACTCTGTAACTATTGTCTCACTTGGTTCTTGTAAAGATTTTAATGCAGCGGTCAGTTCTTTGATACTTCCGTTACCGCATGTCGACTGCGCGTCGTAATAAAGGCGTTCTAGCAGTTTCCGGTATTTGCTGATAGTGTTTGTTTTTTGGCAGTAGGCATTGGTGCAGTTTATGGAGACTTTGAGGTTTACAGCATCAACTTCGTCGGTTTCAAGTAAACAACAACAGTCATGAATAAAAGTGAAGTAGATTTGTTTTCCTTTCGACCGATACAGACTGTTTTGGAGAAATGTTACTACCCCCGATGTACAACCTCTGAATAATGTGACTACAAACACTGGACCGATTGAGATTTCTATTTCTGGCTCAGCTGATGAATTTATTGATCTCAACGATACGGCTCTATTCATTAGCTGCAAAATACAGCAATCTACCACTCCAATTGTAGCGGCTGATAACATCTTTCCTGTTAACAACATTATGCACAGTTTATTCTCTAATGTATCCCTAACGATTGATGACGAGCACGTGGATAAAGGACTTCACATGTATCCCTATCGCGCATATCTCAATAATCTTCTTCTGTTTGGTGAGAATGCGAAAACGGGTCAGCTGTTTGCATCAGGCTATGTAAATGCCTCCAACATGGATTTGACTACCAACACAGCTATTTCGAAAAGACTTGGATACTTTACAAATACCGGAAATACAGCTAAATTCTACGGACCGGTTTGTTTAGATATACTTACACAAGAAAAATATATGCTGACTCAAACCGATATTCGACTCCGATTTGACTTCCAGTTTTGAGAAATGTCAAAACTGGAAGAATTATAATTAAAGAAGCAATTATCTACGTTCGTCGTATTAAAATCGATTCTGCATTGTTAAGAATGAACGATTCAGCGCTGAGACATCAAAATTAAATCTATCCTATAAAGATGACTGAAATGCTAGCACATACCATATCCAAAAGTAATCTATCTCACTCGAAGAAAAATATGTTCCACGGTCTATTATAATGTTTCTTATCGTCGGTATGGTTACCAACACAGCATACAATTATGATGGGGCTTACAACCCATTAAATTGTCAACATTTTAATGTTAATCATGTTGCTCTCTATCAGTAAAGTGAATCTGTACCGGGAAGACCGTTTACACTAGACTTTGCAAGCAGTCTTTTTTTCTCGTGAATATGTTAATTTGTTCTCTAGTTTGGAACAATTTAGTGTAAAAGACGAACTTGGCATCGAACTGGCAAATTTTGGCGCTGGATATACTTTTTCCGGGTTTAATTTGACGCCGGACTTACACATGACGGAACATGAACAACCCTATCGCGAAGGCAATCTTCGGTTGGAACTGAAATTTGCAAAGGGACTGGAAAACGCTATAAACGTAATTGTGATTGCAATTTACGATGGAAATGTGGAAGTGACTCATCATCGAAACGTCATTAAAGACTTGAAGACTTGAGATGATTTCCGGTAATGATCTGACGCAGCTTGTGTCGCGAGACTGTCTTCTCTACTCGTTATTTAGTGGTTTCTTCTCGGTAAACAAACTTCCCTATATTGGACGCTATCTGCATAACACGATCCAGTATTCTAAACAGCTTTGTTTTGTTGTGAACACTGACACGAATAATTTATCTGGTCAACATTGGTTTGCTATTTATATTGATCATAATAACATTGGTGACATTTTTGATAGTTTTGGATACATACCTCCTACATATATTCAACGTTGGCTAAATTTAAATACACGCTTTTGGTATTATTCAAACGAATGCATGCAAAGTACATTTATGTTATCTACCCCATGTGGTTCATTATGTCTCTATTATCTATATTATAAAGTGAGAGGTAAACCTCTTTCTGACATTTTGTCTGATTTTGATCGTGTATTTCTTGACAATAATGATATTATTGCAAACATTTTTTTATTAAGTTATCCGAAACAATAATGTTGAAAAGTGCATATGGTACTGCTCCTCAAAAAACAAAACTGTAGTAGGGAGGTGTTTAATATTGTTGCACTATCCTTGTTATCCACCTCATAGTTGTACTTGCCCTTAATGAATGAAAGTAATAATAATATATTGATTGCTATAATTTTAATTAATTTATGATTATATAGCTCTATGTACAATATGTCATATTAAGAAATAGCAGAAAAACTTACAAATTCAAAGTAATCCATTCAAAAATGGTAGGAAACAGTGTTTTTGCAAAGTGACCCATTATAACGAATTTACATGGAGTAAACTCCACAACTTTAATTGAATTGTAGGGAATAGTTCGGGATTCGCACCCGGTTGAAATTTATCCATTGCAAATTGATATAAGTTGATTCTATTCACAGTTAGTTGAAGCACAACAGTTAATAATCTATGAGAAACAGTCAAGTAAGAAAAGTCCAAAATATGTAATAGGTCCTCACAGATTGTTGCGGAGGCTCCCGAAACCATAGTTTGCATTTTTCCACCTGAAAAATAAAGCGGTTGAATTCTTGTGTCGTAGCCGAACCATTTGAGGACGTCTGTTATAAATAAAAGGAAAAGTCTTGAATTATTGTAATGTTTCATTTATTTCTTTCAGTTGTTGTGATTCTCCGGCCAATATTAGCTTTACTACACGAGGCGTCTGTTCCACGATTGTGATAAAAAATAATTTCTATTTCGTTTACTGCCATCTTTTATAGAATAAACTAGCCAATAATAAAACGTTTTAGTTTAAGTGTTGTTGATTGATTGATTATTGTTATCTAAATGTCATCGAGTGTGGGATTTAAACCCACACGGATCAATGGATCCAGTAAATGTTTAGTCTACCGCCTTAACCACTTGGCCAACCCGGCTTGTGAAGAAATTGAGCTCTTATTAGATTATATGGATATTTTATTATAAGCATAATTTAGTGATGTCAATGCTTATCGCCATGTCTTCAAACGGATGGCCAAATATACTGTCTATCGTGTGTAATAAAACTAAACTATGAAGGTTTTCTATTCAACAGAAGTAATGCTACTACAAAACTTTGTTTCAAGTCACTTGATGGTCTACTTCAACATGCACTTATTGTGGAAAAATCCTGGGTTCCCTCACAATGGGAAACTGCCTGTGGAATTGTACACAATTCTTGCGGTAAATCATTTCACGAGGCCTACGATATACGTATTCGTCGTCAAATTCTACCAACCTTGGAGGACTGTATTGGTGAAATGCTCAGAATTAAATTAGCTAATAGTGCACAAGACTATAAGACCGAAATAGCTGACAAATGTGAACCGGCACATATTCGATTACCCTGAAGCAAACCCGGATCTATCGATCTCAAACATACCACCTTTGAGCCAGTTTACAACAAAGAATAGTTACTGGTACAAGTATTATTTACATGTCTAAGAGATGTAACCAGCTGTGTTAATTATTATGAATCTGACTGTGATACTGATGCAACAATCAAGCATACTAAAAAGCGAATTTCCTTTTATGAAGGTGTACATGCTATTTTTGTTAATTGTGAATGGCCACTATATATCACAGAGGCAATGAACTCGGAAATTAAACGAGATAAACTGATGTATAAACTTTTCTCTGATTTACTCAACTTAAACGTTAAATTTGATAATATAACAAAGAACTGTGCAAAATATTGTCTATCAACAAACACTATGCTGCTTGTATTTATATCCTGATTTTGTTTTGAATATACTACATCTCTATATGTTCTGTTAAATACACGACTTTGCAATATAATTTTACTTCTTAACAGTTTCTATAAAATAAATCCAAAGTTTTAAATATAAAAAAAGACTAGTACGTAGTTAAATAAAATATTTCTTTGTTACTAACAATGTCTTATATTCATTTACATTAAAGGCAAGTTCAACATATGTATCAGTAAATACTTAAACAGATTCATATTTTAAGATTGTCAAAATGTTTTAGAATTTAACTTATGTTATGACTGTTCTTTGTCTATTTGACGGAGATTGGACATCGTCATCTCCTTTCTCCTCCTCCGTGGATAGTTCTAATTCCGGCTCGATTTGAAATAAAGATGACACTGGCTTTGCCTCTTTGTATCGTATTTGATACATTTTGAAGAGCACATTATGTTTGAAATCTTTGTTTTGCCAAGGTCACCGCAGAACAGGTTTGTGGCCTGAATCACAAGTTGGTACGATCCTTGTCCGAACTGAAATGGTGCGGCTATCTTTTTAAGGCGCCAGTCGAAAATTATAAAATCTAGAGCCAATTTTAACCATGCAGTCTGTCGTTCTTCGGTGTAGGTTGCTCTAACTTTTACGCCACTAATGTTGGTGGAGAGTTTTGTCAGTCCTTTTGTTCCAATTGTAACATGTTTCAAACTGTTTGGCTCATCTACAGCATCCATCACAATTTTAGACATCTCGATAGTAAAGTTATAAAATAAGTCCATAGAGAGCGATTGTAAATGCGACCGTTTGCTTTGAGAGCAAGAAGAAGAATGACTATTAGCTGCGAAAGCATCCGTTTATACTTTTCCTAATAAGAAAATGGGGGGTAGGGGGTAGGGGTATAGGGGGTCAAAGGTTAAAGTTCATGGTCAAAGGTCAAGTGGTGTGCCACAATCCACGCTTCCTATACTACTAGTGTCTCATTTTCATCATTTACAAAAAGTTATTTTTTTAGTTTTGAAAAATATGTTCAGATATAATTTACAAACCTGTCTTTCAGTTCATCATGTGTTTGAAAATATTCCGATTTTAGATTTTTATAGAATAATTGTTACTCTATAAATATTTTAAAAATCGAATGAAATTGTGTTCCATTTTATGCTTCATTACTTCATTACTTCAATACTTCAATACTTCATTACTTCATTACTTCATTACTTCATTACTTCATTGCTTCAATACTTCATTACTTCATTGCTTCAATACTTCAATACTTCATTACGTCATTACTTCATTGCTTCAATACTTCATTACTTCATTACTTCATTGCTTCAATACTTCATCTAAACTCACATCTGAAGCAATCTTACTATCAGAACACATACATGCAAGAAGATCATCCATTTCAGAAAAGTTTGTATATGAAAATAAATCTAGAAGCTACAGCTTCTCTCACAAAAAAGATATTCCAGGTTCTGTGTTACACATTTTGAGAATAAGACAAAACCAAAATGTTTGCGCTTAAAGCCCCTCTAGTTCAGGGGCAGATAGGTCGGGATTTATACAGACCAAGTAAGTACTAGCATGGCTACATTCTTATACATTTATCATAAAGAGGACTTCCGCAAACCCTCTCCTAGTAGTACACCACCTTCTTCATCTTCATCAGTTGGCTTGGTAGTGGTGAATTAGTTAAAACATGAAGTCCAAGCCCCATAGGCACAAAATGGCGTACATGGGACTTGGCGACCTGTGCACCCGCACAGTTGTTCCGTTTGCATGATTTTTCTGATGCACAACCACAGCTAATAAGCTTGATAATGTAATCCGGTGCCAAACAAACACCTTCCGCCACATTAGTTGCAGAGAGCGACTTGTTGATATCATCGGCTTCTCATACATAGTCAAGTGGATCTAGTGGTGGGGGATCTGAATCCCGTGCGGCATACCACAGTTCAACTGATCGACATTCTCTTCGCCACTCTTGATCTCATAACAAAAATTATACCTATTCTTGGCTTAATGTATTTTCCCATGGATTTCGTATCCTGATTGTGGTATACTCATGGCCAACAGTGGTTTCAAGAATATACTGTGTGGAACCTTTATGTCAGTGGACAAGATGCTAGAGAGGAAGAAATATTTTCAAATATCCGCGCACTGCCCCTTCTCATTGAAGAGCTAATAAGCATAATCGTCGAGAACAAAGAGTTAAACAACATGGCTGACCTGTAAAACTTACTTGCTGATCTCTCTACTAAAATCCAACGACAAAGGCTTGGACCAGGCTAGTGATTAGGCCCACACTGCTCACTATACAGTTCACTCGAGCAACTTATGAGTCTGACTATGCCATCCTGATCACCGCAGTGAACAAAATGCTTCCATACTTTTTTGCTGCTTACAAACACAACTATACTAGATGTGGTATTTTCTTCCGTCACTTTTTGACCTGGCTCCTATCTGAATTTGAACAACAGTTTCTTCACGGGGAGGAGATTTTTAATCACAAGGAAGGTCTGTGGAATGGTATTCCATCATACCAATCTATTGACAGCACGTGGATGAAGCGAGGAAAGTGCCCGAGCGGTGTCATTGGAAGGACGTAAAACCCACATACAGTGGCAACGTTGTCCTGCACCCACCATGCGGTCGTGACACTGATGGGAGAACTACAAATAATGACTAATAAAGACAGCATGCAAAAACTGAAGCATAAAGAAGAGACAAGTGGGCGGAGCAATAGTGACACACATGATCGCGAGTCTCTACATCACCCACTGTCTCAGTGTAGTGACCCGATGGATCCTGAGAGCTATCCTAATGGTACTTTTATAAACATTGTTACCGGTGCCATAGCACCTGCAAATGTAAACATTGACAAAGCAGTGTCCCAGGGCCAGGAACAACTTGAAACTTTTGAGTCTCCATGGCAAGAAGGTTTCTACACTACTATAAAGCGGCAGGCTATCACCTTGTCTAACAGCCATCGAAGTTAGCTACATATCAATAATCGATCAGAAGGGCATATACCATATGGAATATTTATTGGTCTGATGTTGAGCCAACGAGAGTTGCATCTCAATGATGTGCTTGACTGCAAACTAGCAGCATAACCTCCTTCCATGTTCCACCCTAATGGAAGCATGCGCATCGCCACTGGGAAAGTATGTCTGAAGAACACTATTGCAGTTGAAACGTCTGTCAGAGTATGGGGACAACCCTCTGTCATTGGGGTTGGTGTCTCTACCGTTCTGTGAAAAATTATTTGGTCCACAAAAAATATACTTTCCACACCTTTGTCAAGGAGTTCAAGATATGGGTCGCAAACAAACTCAACAGGGCCTACGTTCATCTAGTACTGGACAGGTAATATGACTACTCTACGAAGAACAACACAAGGCTACCTCGTGCAGTCAAGACTCTACCCGAGTTCACAAACTTAGTACGAAAACTTCCCTCCTAACAAGAGATGCTTTATTGAAATATGTAGTCAACAAGATTCAGCTGAATCCCATCATATTGGAGCTCATAATGAATGCCCAAATATTCCTCGACAATGTAACATCAGACTACCACCTATTTATGACAGGAGTAGAGCCTGAGCCAATTTTAGTGAACAGTTGGGGAAAGAGGGCACCACTTCAGCTGTATTCAACTCATGAGGAAGCCGACATAAGACTCGTAATCGTAATGCACGCCCTCTGGAGCTATGAAACTAAGGAGGCTCGTGTTTGTGTCTTCTCAGATGATACGGACATGTTTGCACTACTCTGTTACAACTACCATAAGTCTGGTTCCTCAGCTCTTATGATGATGAAACTATCGGTCCATGGTAGGGTTTGTGTTGACAATCTTAAACAGTCAAGAAGCACTCTACTCTCATCCCACAAATCCTTGTAATACATGCTATCAAGGGTTGTGATACGGTAGCATCCATTTATGCTATTGGCAAGTCGACATCTGTTGCAACATAACAAGGGGTTCGTCCTGGACTCCCCCGTTGGGATGGATGCTTCTTGGGATGTTGTGGAGAAGGGGGCAAACAAGTTCATAGTTGCTGCCTATTATGGATTAGGTGTCACCATAAGTGAGTGACATAAGCGACTGATGGCAGAACAGACAGCTAAGTCCTTTGATGCACCAAAACTCTGTTCTCTGGCACCGACCACAGAAGTGTTTATGCAGAATACAAAACGAGCACACTTCCAAATTGCACAGTCACTGAATCCAGTGCCGCATAACACTGTCGTACATGCCACACTAAATTCAAATCCCCCACCACTCGATCCACAAGACTATGGCAGGGAAGCCGATAACATCAACAAGTGGTTCTCTGCAACGACTGTGGCGGAAAATGTTTGTCTGGCGTCAGATTACATGCTCAATCTCATTCGCTGTAGTTGTAACTCAGAATCATCATGCAAGGGGGGAACTGTCAGTGCACAGGTCGCCAAGTCCCATGTACGCTATTTTGTGTCTATGGGATTGAAGCTACATGTTTAACAAGTTTACTACTACCAAGCCAACTGATGAAGATGAAGAAGGTGGTGTACTACCAGGAGAGGGTTTGAGAAAGTCCTCTTAATAATAAATGTATAAGAATGTAGCCATGCTAGTACTTACTTAGTCTGTATAAATCACATTGTTTATTAAAACTTGTAATGTTTGTTACTTCTTACAGTAATCTTGTGTAATCTGTGCACCGCCATAACCTAAATCCATTCGACTTAATTTATATTTTTTTCATGCTCTAGGTGATCAAATAGATATTTTAACATCAAAAATGGATTCCTGGACAGCAACAATATGTTTTTATGTGGTATGGTTCAAAAGTTATATCCAAAATTGAGATTTAGCGGCCATTATGATGGCCATCCTGAATTTGGAAAATGCCAAGCGGGAGTAATCACTACACCCAATGGATTCTTGAACTAAATGGTCTAAAGTACACAAAAATGCATAGAAACGATTGTTGCCATACAATGCAAAATTTTGATTAAAAATCGGCCTGTGCCATTGGACTACTCAGCTGAATACTACTAAGTCAGGTTTTGAGCCAAACATGGAAGACGAAGCAACTGTTACCTTAAAGTTAGAATTGGAAGCATGGTCTTTATAGTAGAAGCTATATATTTAGCAGACATGCCCTTAATTGCTTTGACTTGATTACTACGTGACCTGACGAAACCTGATTAGTGAAGTATTATAAAATGAATATATTTCAATAAAGTATCATAAAATAAAAATATTTCAATGAAGTGTCATAAAATTAAGATATTTCAAGAAAGTATAATAAAAATATATATTTTTAAGTATGAAAAAGTATGAAAGTATAACCTGTACAAAGAAATTTAAACTGTACGACCGCAGTGCTATATATATATATATATATGTAGGGCCTATATATAGATAATATATAGTAACAAAACAATAAATGAATGAATTCAACCTGGAAAAACTTGTCATGGTCTCACTGTACATAGTACATCCTATAAGGAGACTTGTATATTATTAAATCAAAAACAACAAAAATAGTAGAAAATAATAGCATTACATTCAAACTTATAAAAATGTTGCATTATTTCTTTAACCATACATTTATTTAAAATACACAATAAATGTAGGTAAACACTATTTAGAAGTCGTCACGAAATACGAAATTTGTTATTAAATAATAAGACATGCTCATCCTTATTTTAATTTTAGAAGTTTGTGGGGCATCCTAGGCCCCGGTCGTCGTTTAAGGGTTAATGTGAAATGAGTACTAAAAAATGTTATCATCCTAATTGAACCTCATACTATATACGATGTAAACTACAATATTTTCGCGTTAAATATAGATATATAGTTATATTAAGGCTTACAAAATTCTGATCGGCAGCAGCATTACCCAATTAAGAATTGTTTTATTAATTTTAGAAATTCTTATATTACCATGTGCTGACTATATTAAATATAACGAATGTTTAAAAGCAAATTTTTTTGATCTCAATCGGCATTTTATCAAATATAATTTAATTTTAAAACATAATTGATTGCTGTTAATAATAAAATACTTGCGTAACAATCAATTGCTTAATATAATTTACATTTGTTATAGTCTTGTCGATCCGAATGGCGAGTAAGTTATCAGTAGCTGTTAATTAGCTGACTAGTATAGATGTTATCCAATTTGTAATTGGATTATGTAAAATTTATATTTTGTATTGTGCAAAGTGAACTTTTAAATTTCACTAGTTCAACAGATATAATTTAGTTAAATAAAGAATAAACAGATGATGGTTATAAAAAATGCTTTTAAATGCAATCTTTGTCATAAAAATGCAAAAATGTCAGTACCACTCGCTGATTTAGAGGTTCAGCTCACCGCCTCGCTATGAACACCCACGAGATTGGGGCCCACAATAGAGAATATAACCCAATAACGCAACATTTTAAATATATAAATGTTAATCGTTTAAAATTAATTGACCATTTCTCTCAAATTTTAATAATATTTCATTGGCTATCAGGTTATGGTGGCAGAGAAGGTTTTTTTTTTATTAAACACATGAATTTGGTGGTAAACACATGAGATTGGGGGTAAATACATGAGTTTAGTGATAAACACATTTAAGTTTAGTGATAAACGCATGTGTTTAATGATAAACGCATGTGTTTAACGATTAACACATGTGTAAATGATAAATTATATAGGGGATGCGTCGGACTATAGTCAACATTTGGTAACAAATCCTGGCCGGGAATCTTAATTGATAAAATAAGAATGCAATAAAATTTCACGGGAAGTCTCCAATATATCGATGTCTTCTTAGGTTAGTGTGTGTGGTCCGATTCTAGTGTTTGGTTTGTCAGTAATTACTGCCATCATGCAAAGCGTAACGTCCTTCAACACTAGAAAAAACAAAAAGACAATGATTCTATATAATTAAGTCTTTATTTCTCTATATTATTATGCGTTTGGTACTTTTGCAATATTAAAAATAGATTGTGGCTGCACTGTTTAAATATTATATAAACATTTATATATATCCACTCATCAATTCTATTATAGAGTTAATTTTCATATAATCATTTCTATAATATGTCATTGATTCTAATAGCAATATGTGACATTAATTATATAATTATAGCCACAGTGTATCCCATCGTGTCTAATATTGACACGTTCATGTGGTTTATTCGAAACGAAGTAATGAAATAAATTTGAAAAAATTTAATATAATAACTATTTATTTTTATGATTTCAATAGCTAATATCATAACAATAAAATAGGTAATTACTATATAGTAATTATTCTATGGTCAAAACCATATTAAACAATACGGTTGTATAATTTTGTATTTGACATGTGCAAGTGTTTTTGTAATAATATTTTGTTATAATTAACTAATTAATTTATTAAGTAAAACATTTGGAAAAACCAATAGATCTGCAAATTCTTGGAACGAGAAGGTCGGCTTATTTTGTTAGTCTGGTTTCTCAATCAGATTAAATTTATTATCAGTGACTGGTAATGTAGTTTTTATAATATATATGCAATACATTTATATTCACATACTAATTTTAATATGTTTTCGTTTAATAAAACTAAAAGCATTTATATTATTTTGTACTTTTTTATGTAACATTAAATTTTAATATAATGGCAATGTTAACTTTAAAAATCTAATAATACTAGTTGTTATTGTTAACTTAACATCCACTTTGGATACATTTATAATATATTGTAAAGTAGAATATATGTTAACATTAATTGTATATAATATGAGATTATTTACAAAAAATATAAATAGTACTTTATTTATTTATAAAATTTTACAACAAAAATTTACTTATTGACTTTCACTTAGTAATTTTTGCCAAGAATTACTAAATTACTTGTAATTTTTTAAAGTTATGCAGGCATGTAATTTTTCTGACTTTTTAGGGGTTATTTTGATTATTTTGATGTCTTTGAGACCAATTGAAATGTATAAAATATATCTATAGTATAAGGGTAAGAGATTCAAGGATATGTTGTTAAAATAATTTTATATGTGTGTTTATTAATTTTTTATATATATTGTTATGTTATAAAATATTATAATTTATATAATATGTACATAGATAGATACATTTTTTTAGTTAAAGGATGTATTTAACTTTTTCTCCCGATTCGTAAAATTAATTTTAATATGAATATTATTATTATAATAATAATTATATATTATTTTAATTTATTTTAATTAAATTAATTTAATTTAAAAATTATTAATTTAATAATAATAATCAATAAATAAATAATTAATTCTGATTTATATTTAAAATATCCATCTCCCAATTCATCTCCCGATTTATCAAATTAATTTTAATATTATGAATATTATTATTATAATACTAATTATATATTATTTTAATTTATTATTTTAATTAAATTAAGTTAAAAATTATTAATTTAATAATAATAATTAATAAATAAAAAAAATTAATTCTGATTTATATTTAAAATATCTATCTCTCAATTCATCTTCCGATTCATCTCTCTATTCATCTCCCGATTCATCTCCTGATTTGTCAAATTAATTTTAATATTATGAATATTATTATTATAGTAATAATTATATATTATTTGAATTTATTATTATAAATTATTATTATTATATAATAATAATGGTAATAATAATAAGTATTAGTGGCACTAAACATGAAATAACTGGCACCATGAGATAAACTGGCACTATAGGTAAACTGGCATTATACACGAATTTAGTGGCACCCATTTTCGTAAATTTAGTATG